>QXCR01000101.1:0-113016 GCA_004380135.1 Stemphylium vesicarium | reverse complement strand
AGAAGCCGCAGGTGCATACGACGCTGTTTCAAATCAGCTGTAAGTCTCCAAGCAAACCAATACACGCGCGGAACTGCCCTCGCAGCCAAGAGTCGCCGACAATTATGCTGAGCTCAGCGCGTTCTCCAAAGAGGACACTCCAAGTACCCCCCAAAATAAGGACAAAGAACCCTCATATTCACATATCCCAACCACAACATCTCTACTCCCAATCCTCCTCATCACTCTCCTCAGCCGCAGCCTTCTTCTTACCATCCTGCGGACTCCCCGGCGCCCGACTCGTGGCTCCACTAACTAGATCATAGCTCGCATCGCTGTCAGCCACGCTCTTCTCGTCGTTGGAGCGACGCGGCTGTGCAGTTTGTGGTTTGTTTTCATCGGTAGGCTTGAGCGTCTTTACGGATGCGGCGAGGTCTTTGGGGGCGGCAGAAGATGTGGGGGTTGTTGCAGCGGGTTTAGAGGCGGTGGCTGTGGCGGGTTTGGAGGGAGCAGCGACGGTGGCGTTGTCGTCGGAGTCTTCGTCGGAGTCTTCGTCTGATTCCTCGTCGGAGTCTTCTTCGTCTTCTTCGTCATCGTCGTCGGCGGCGTCGGATTCTTCTTCTTCCTCCGAGTCTTCGTCCCATTTTACTTCTTCGTCGGCGGCGGGTGTAGATGCTGTTTGGTGTCAGTACTACTCAATCTATTGTAATTACACTCATGGCTTAACATACCCTTGAGCATCTCCCTCCTCCTCTTCTCCTCGCTCTCAATCACATGGCGCAGGAAGTAGTACCTGCACCAAAAGGTCTTGTACTCGACCTTCTCTGGCACGCACTTCTCCATGGCACTCCGCAACTCCTCGTGCTTTTCCAAGTCCTTCGCAATGGCCTCTGTCTTCTTCTCTACATCGAACGAGGACTTCCAGTTGTCCCACTCTGGGCTGGCAGGGTCTTTGAGGAAGGAGTCGAGGGTCGAGTGGATAACGTGGAGCTGGGCATCGAAGCGGGTGGCGTGGACGACCTTCTTGCCGCTGCTGTCCTTGGATTCAAAGAGAACATCGCCATTCTTAGCTGCCTCTGAGCCAGACTCGGGAGGAGTTACGGTGACGGCATCGCGGAGGAAGTTCCGGATGTTGCTGCCAAACTTGAGCAGCGCCTCATCGGCCGCATCTTCTGCCTTTTCGACGTCCTTGAGACGCTTTGCGGCTTCGGATCTGAAGCGCGACAGTATGCCCTCTGCCTCTTTGACAATATCTGCCGTCAGGGATTCCGGGCGGTCTGGGTGTGCCTCTATGTCCTCGGTCGCTTTCTCGGCAGAAGCGTCTTTCTCAGTCGAGGCGGGTTTAGAGGCGGAAGCTTCGCCGGGCTGGAGCGAAATCTTTCGGGCGTGGCTTATGATGTTGGAGACGCTCGCCTGTGCATTCTTGGTCAAGGGCGCATATTGCTTGCTCGCGTTATCGTAGTACTGCTCGCCCTATACCGCATCTTGTCAGAAATGGGCCGCTCACGTCACCGTTACGACCTTACCTGCTTCTTCACGTTGCCCAAGAAGCCTCCTAGCCTTGCTGCCCAGGGGCTGCTCGATATGGCCTTGTAGGCATCCTGGAACTCGGTGTTGAAGTTGTTGGCCGTCTCCTGGTGGGTGTTGTCGCCGGCGGCCGACTGCTTGGTGGGGTCTTGCGGATAGCTCTCCTCCTGGATGTGATCGTAGGCTGAATCCATAACTACGATATCCCAGAAGGGGAGCGAGGATGGGTGGTGCGGTGCAGTGTGGGGGGACTAAGGATGTTGGTCGTGAGACAGTCGGTCGGCGTCAATCAAGGGTTCAATCAAGTGCGAGCGGGGCCATGCATAATGCTCCGCAACTAGCGCCGTAGCTTGGGCGACTGTGTATGAGATCAGGTACGAAGCCGCGTCGCATCAACATTGGCACGGTAACAACCCAGAAATCATCGTACGAGATATTGTGTACATTCAATATGCAACTCCGCATCTTCTCTTGGTAAACATTGCACGTCGCACGCCCTGTTTCACTCTGCGCGCGTTTTGAGCTCGTGATGCGCATCTGCGATTGCACAGCCATAAACCACGTCTCCGCCGGACTATCCTGCCACCTTCTCACACCCTAAATCCTCACCTCTTCTTCTTGACCACCGTCGTGAACCCCTCCTCATCCACCTCTGGCTCCGGTTTCGCAGCCTTTGGCTTCGCAGGCACAAGCGCAGGCGCATCCCCCATTTCCGTGTCTTCCTCGTCACTCTCCTCATCCACACTATCCCACTCGCCCTCTTGGTCCGTCTCCTTGACATTAACGCTGCCAGTCGCCACCTCCTTGCCCTTTCTCGACTCCCACTTCTTCTGCAGCGCATCCACTGTCGCCGTGTTTCCTTCGCCAATTTCTTTGCGTATTGTCATAATCTCGCGTGCGACGGCGACTTCTGTCTCATCTTCTACCCGCACGCCAAACTCATCCTCGAGGACTTGCAGCAGCACTACTTCCACATCCTCGGCATCTGTCAAGGGCTCCACGGCGAAGAGTTCGGAGATTTGGCCTGCGAGCCAGTCGCGCTTATCTGAAGAGTCAGGACCGCCCCATTGGTTTTGTACGGCGACGGTGAGGTTGGCCCAGTTGAAGAGCGCGTGCCAGATTCCGAGGTCAAATTTTGCTTGGTGTTGTTCTGGGGGAAAGTGTTAGACGACGTTGTTCAATACCAGATATCACTCACCAGAGATTGGGCCGAATGCTGAAGCCATTTTGTGGGATGTTTTGCTTGCGAAGAGACGCTGATGCGCGGGTTTGCGTCACTTGGACCTGGATCAACTTTTTGAATGTGTTATCGATAATGATTTTGCAGCCCCTCCACATTCCCCGCACGTGAGGACGTGACACACTAGACGTATTCGTGCCCCGATTATCCTTGCACACGCTGAACACTCCGCTGGGGCTAGGCGCATACCACGAATTAACAGAGTGTTCGATCATCCTTGCATACGCCGAATACTTCACCGCATCTAGGCGCATACCACGAAGTAACAGAGTGTTCGATTGATCTATTCGGTATGGATTGCAAACTTACGATGCCAACGAACGAAAAAGAGACATTAGATAAACATGACTGCTCCTTTTGACATGACTATCATAACCCTCCTTGACGAATAACGAAGAGGACTGACCGAGTAGACAAACCAGATTGCTCATCTTCAACAAGACCACCATTACACCCCTTGACGCATACCGACTGTCCAGGGACCGAGAAAGGGTATGTGTGTGGAGGCCAATGCCGATGCTGGAGCATGAGAGAGTTCGAGCAATGTCGCCACGATTAGGTAGTCGCGGGCTGCAGCATACCCATGGACGAGTACGGCCAGCATGATAGCAGCCGGAAATGCGATAGGTCCTGGCGCCCTCTTCATCGTGATTACGAAAATTGGCAGTGTGAGTGGTGCCAATGGGTTGTAAATGCATGATCCTCTCCAGAGTTGCGCTTGCGTCGCTCCATCAAATTGGTGGTCCCAAGCCAATAGGTGGATTCCGCCATAAAGCGCACTCGTAATCAGGGCCATAATCCATTTGTGAAGCGGAGTCATTTGAGTGCCTCTGGCATAGCTGTGTTCCACTCAGCAGGTCAGGAACGGGCTCATAATACGGTTTTCCTCGAAGATATTGCTCAAATCGTACTTGGCAATGGCAAACGCAGCGAGTTGAAGGCAAAGGACTTGGCGTTGGTTCAGTGTAATTGGCTCTCGGCGAGCTTGCCCATTCTTGCTCGTCCAGCCAGAGAATTTGAAGCCAAATAATTCCTCATCGGGGCGGAGAAGACTCTGTGTCAGAAGAGCTCCTTACTGGTGCCGCTCATCCTCTCCATTCAGAGGCACCTGCAGCCGGAAATCTGGGCACCATTTTCCGTAGCGCCATAAGATGGTGGCGGATTGAAGAACGAGGTAAGCGGCTCGCGGCTCGATGGATGTGCTTTTGATTGTGAATGGCCAATGGATGTCAAGCGGCTTTCGCCACCAGAAGATCCAGGTGACGAAAGCTAATATGGCATGTGTCATAACAGTCCACTCGAGGAGTGTCACCGTCGAGTAGTGTCCAGTTCTGAAGAGGATTTGGGCGCAGATAAATCCCAGTTGCCAACAAATCAGCGATTTCCCAAGATAGGACCTCTTGCTCTTGTCTCTGACCTCCTGGGCCGGAATATCAGGCAAACAGCCCGGCTCAACCTTACAGATGAACTCGACTCCTCGCCCTTCGATTGACAGGCGGTCGGGGTTCTCGGGCAGAAAGGAATTCTCATCGTTGTATTTTGTCGTTTCTAGCAGGACAGGTGGACGAAATTCCAAGAAGGCGGGTGCTTGAAGTGGTGGGCAGGCCATGGCAGCTTCCTACGCCACCGGTCAACAACAGTAGGTTATGAAGGCAAGCGCCGGTATCGCCGGTCTTCGTAGTTTCCGGGGCTGTACGGCCAAGCGTAAATGAATGGATGCCGACGATAAAGCAGAAGGCGCGAATCAACAGTCGCGACGAGAAAGTAGAAGGTACGGACAAACGAGTGGCGATGATGTAATAAAAGTATGCACGACCTCTCTGTCTCTTTCTCGTTCTCTCACTCACGCCAGAGACACGCAGACACAACTACAACACGCACCCACAAGACACGCACATCCATCCACATCACTGCTATCCAGAGGCTTTGCCCTACCAAACCAAACGACGATCTGGTCAGCTAGAAGTCCCGCAGAGCAAGTCTCTTGGTCTCCTATCATTGAGTCAGGTGCGTAAATCTTACCACGTAAGAAATCCTCCATCGCTATAACATACGCTCCAGGCCTCCTTCGATAGCTTCCGTCCACCATCCCAATCAACATGTCCTCCGAAAAGCCCTATTCGTGGTCGCTAAAAACGTCGCAGTACAAAAGACTTCCAAGCGACGAGGAATCTCTATCCGAAGGAAGCTATGACTATGCAAGCATTTCCTAAGGAAGTTACGAGGACCTGGAGCCGGCGAAGCCGGCGCGAAGATGGTGAGCTCTTCTAAAGCATATTGTCTTGGTCTACCATAATCAGCTAGAGTGGTTTATGTTCTCGCATGGATTCCCATTCTATGACTTGACAGGGCTAGGGGACACGTATGGCGATTGTTTTGGGTGGTTGCAAGAAGAGTGAGGGAAGGGTCGGATGGGATGTCGAAAGATGAGAGGGGGTGATGAGGTAGATGTGTAATAGCTGTGTCTTTGACGGTGCGAGTCAGGACTGATGGAATGGTACGGATTCGTTGCTGGATCCTTGTGTTCACTTGCCTGCTATTTTGTTAGGCTTTATAGTACTAAGCGCTGGGGTAATGGAGATATCATCATGGTTATCAGGATTAGTCAAACTCCGTTAAAGTGTGTACCGGGTATTAGAGCTGTAATACATTTATGTTTTTGTGCATAAGTACATTCCCGAAAGCCCAAGTATATACACGGCATTCCATTCAATTCTGCAAGCAAAATCCCACGCCGACACTGCCATGTCTTCCACGGCTGCCTTTTCTCATTCAGATATGCTTTTCGCGGGTCTGACCCTATGCACGAAAGTCGACCCCTTAAGTGCAGACAGTTTTCAATTCAGAACTCAGGATTAGTACGATACTCTGCTCGACCATCATGATCATCCGCAACCAAATCGTCACTATCTTTCCGAGAGAGAACAAAGTATCCTGCTTCTTGACCCAAAAATATCCATAGCCTAAAGCATACTATACACCAGAAAGAAGTGACCGACTAGCTTTAGGTGCGACGTTTTCTCCAACTCCCCTTTTGATCAATTTACATCACGCTCTCACCGCTACCCGTATCTTCTAGCCCATGCGAGCAGTTTTCTTCTTAACCTAGGCGTGGCTATAGCCTGACCATAACCTGACGCATACGACATACCCTAGGGAAGTCATCGACGAGCCTTGTGTCGGGTAATGATGTCTACTTCAACACGATTTCTATAAGGATATATGTAGAATATGGGGTTTGGGCTCATACAACGGACAAACGCATCTACCTAGTCTTATCCACATGACGGAATAACAACGGCATTCTCACATTGCCACCCGCCCGCTTTAAGTCACGCAACCTGCTGACAGAACCACTATCCTCTTCTCCACTTCTACACATGGCAATCTCGGTGTTAACGGTCTTAACCGGGACATACAAAACATGTCCACCATCTCCGCTTCATCACTCCAAAAATCTCCATTTGTATAAAACGCCATACCATCCCCATCAACTCAACCGCCAGACCCCCCAAACAAACAGGAAGAAGAAGAACAAGCCCCCCCAAAAATGGACTCCTTCACCCTCACCCTTCCAAACAAAACCCGGGTAACCGGTCTCCGCAACATCCCCACCATCTCCCCAACAAACCCCCCACCAAAGCACACACCCCTAATCGTCGCTCTCCACGGCGGCTCCTACCACGCCACTTACTTCTCCGCCTCCTCGCGGTATACCGCCCTGACCCTAAGCAACCACCTATCCATCCCGTTCCTCTCCCTCAACCGCCCCGGCTACGGGGGCACAAGCAGCATCCTCCCCCTACCACCGGGCCTCAGCTTCGCAGAAGCTTCAGCAGAGCAACTACACCGGCACATTCTCCCCGCGCTGTGGACTGAGTACGGGATACCGAACCAGTGTACGGCTATCGTGCTACTGTGTCATAGTCTAGGTGGTATGCCGGGGACTATCGTAGCTGCTATGCACGCACGGGATGCGGAGAAGATGTATCCGCTTGCGGGACTCATTGTGTCCGGGATGGGAAATACGCAGACGGAGTCCGCGATTCGGAATCGCGTTATGGCGCCTAATGCGGATGGGGAGCGTGTCAAGTATCCACTTGATGTCAAAGACGCGCTGATGTTCCACTCACCAGACCGCACCACGGATGCAGAGATCTTGCAACTAGCCGCGAAATTGGATCACGAGGCGCCGTTTGCAGAGATTGAGTGTTTGCCGAACGATTGGCTGCCGAGGTGGAAGCAGGAGTGGGCGGCTGAGGTGAGAGTTCCGGTGCTGTGGGTCATGTCGGGTTTGGATCTGTTTTTTGTGGCAAGTAAAGGGGAGGTCGATGTGTGTTTAGCGGCGTTTAAGAAGAGTGAGAGAGTCGAGGGTGGGTTGGTTCAAAACGCGCCGCATTGTTTGGAGCTGAGTCATTGGAGTGCGGGGTGGTATGCGAGATGTTTTGGGTGGGCAATTGAGTGCGCTGCTAGTTTTGCTGTGGAGGTGTGTAGATGTGATTAAGATTTTCTGAATCCTTGTTTCCTCACATGCCCCTAGATGACGGGTAATTATTCAACTTCTTCACGCATATACTACGACTTGCGGACTAGCCACTCCAGCTCCGAGGCTTGTTCCTTGGTAACCAACTGCCAAAACTTATCCACGTCCAGGAAATCGTGGTCCGAGTACTCGAAGCCGGGTATCACAGTCTGTCAAAAGTTCCAGCATATTAGTACGATAAAACTTCTCCCTGACGCTTACAACACCACCAGGATAAAAGAAATCGATAGAAAGAACATGGGAAATGGGAAAAGTACCTCACTAATCAACAGCCTCTCCCCCTCGGCCCCATCAAGCAAATAACTAGCCTTGAATTTGCCCCCCTCAACAATCCAAACGCTCTTCTCCCCCTCACCAACATCCTTGCCTACAATAAAAGTCTCCACTCTCTTCTTCTCGCCAGCTTCATCGGCGTGGATAAGGACATAGCGGCCCCGTCCTGAAATCAACGTATGCACCTACACATACACACAAGAGTCAGCGTACCATTTCTCCCTATATCCAAGTGAAAGACAGCAAAGAAAGGAGAGAGAAAGCAACGTGAGGGGGAGCATACCGTCCTCCCCTTATTCCGATGAAAATGCCCCTGCGGCGTACTCGGACTGAGCATATAATAAATACTCGTACTAGCATTCCTCACGCTATCATCGCCAGAGACGGGTTTGTCCGCCGTACGGTTCACAACCTCCTCTTTCTTCCCCTCCCTCTTCTCCTCCCCATCTTTCCCTGCATTCTCCGCCAAAAACGGATTCGGGATAACCAGTGGATTGCGGTCGATTTCAGCAAAGTAGCCGCCTTCGATATGTTTTTCTAATCCTAGGGCGGAAATGATGCGTTGGGTTGAGGGTGACTCTGTGCTTTCGCTGTTGTCGGGAGGGACGGGGTAAATTGGTGTTAGTTTAGAAGTGGCGCCGGGGATGAACGACATTTTTGATGGAGTTTATTTGCTTTTTCCTGCGTTGCTCGCTTGGCGGTGGGTGAATGGGGAAGGAATGGGTAGCGAACGTAGTGTCTCGGGTTTGATGGGATGGGATGGGGTGATGACGTCAATATGTGCTAGGCTTGTGGTTTTAGTGTCTCCAGTAGTGTGGACTTGCAATGTGAAAGACCGTTTCCGGGGCTCTTCTAGTTTGAGGCGAAAAGGTTACGGAGAGATGGAAGGAAGCTGCGGAGAGATTTGCGCACCGGAGGGTTGTGGATGTAGCATCTTCTCGTGTGGGGTAGCTGTCATTGATAAGCTTATCATACCCGATTTACATGACACTCGTAATGCTGGCGCTGATGTGTCAGCGGTACCCTGGGTGATTTGCCTGGAAAGAAGCATCTGCAGATCTGTTTCTATGTGACTTCGACAACAAGGACGACTCGACGTCGTTATGCGCTTCTCCAACTTGCACAAAAAACCATGCACCCTGCAATGCTAGCTACACTTCACAAACTCACCATACTTCACATCCTGGATCCGACGAATCAAGACCATGCGCGTGAACATCAGCGTGGCACATGATATGCAGGTACCCAAGCGCACCAATGTATGTATATATGCAGGTACGACAATCCACTAGCTCAAATGACTACATTAGATGAAAAATTTCTGAATCCTGCACGCTTTGCGACTGACCGTCAAATATTTCATCTCATTCCTGATTTCCCTTCCCTTTCCCATCTATTTGCATGTCCGCTCACACAACCCCAACGCCCGGCGCACACCGCAACACAAGAAATTACACAATAAATGACACACCTAGTATAGTTACAGGGGGAAAGCTTAGAGGAAATGTAAGAAAACAGGGAAAAAAAAGCGTATAGTTTGAAAGAGAGGGGGCTAGATAACCATGTCGCCCGTTCAGGAGGAAGATAGATGATACATCCGCCAGTCGCTTCTGTGATGCTACCGATGCTACCACATGTCGTCATCAGCCCGAGCAGTTTGGTCTGAGTCCGGGTAGTGATTGTAGCCACCCTTGCCCGACTGGCCCAGATAGTTCTGTGAATTTGCGACACTATATCCGCCGCCGCCGCCACCGCCATTTGCACTATAGTTCGAATGATGTGAGTCCCGCGGGTTTTGGTTGTACGAGTTGCCTTGCGATCCGCCTCGTTGATGCTGACCATTTTGCTGGGGTTGTTGAGAGAGGCCATTCTCTTGCTGTTGATGTACACTAGGCCATTCGCTGCTCTTCTCTGATTGCTCGTGCTGCTGCTGTTGCTGCTGCTATGATTGTTAGTCAAGGCCATCAATATGACGAAAACGCTTCTTACCTGCTGGTACCTCTGATACTGCGCAAACTCCTCTGGCTGCGATTGCGGTGGTTGTTGTTGAGGCGCTTGTTGTGACTGTTGAGCGGCTTGCTGAGCTTGTTGCTCCTTCTTCTGCTGTGCGGCTTGTTGGGCTTGTTGGGCCTGTTGAGCCTGTTTCGCCTGCTTCGAGTTGCCAATGGAGATTTGCGGGTGCATTTGCTGCACCTTTGCAAGGTACGAGTACATGAAGTTACTTAGCAGAACTTGCGAATAGAGTTCGCGACGAGGATTCGCAAGCTTGATGTGCGCCATGCGGTAGATGGCACGCTCTTCTAGAATCGAGAACCGTGTCCAGTTGTAGTCAATGTCGGGCTTCAAGATGCGAGCCGGAGGTTCTGGTGATAGTCCGCGAGAAGCATTCTTCTTGTGAGATGACTCTTTTTCACCCTTCTTCTTTCCACCTCCGAAGATGGATGACAGAAGACCGGGCTCTTTCTCCTTCTTGCCCTCGCTAGAGGTTTTCCTAGCACTTTCCTTCTTGCGTTCTTCTTCCAGTTTGACGCTTTCACGGTCCAAGACCACGCTTTCGCGACCACGGCCGCCACCCTGTATCGACGTTTGGAGCAGATCCAGTCTGGTATCATCATGACCCTTTTCTTGGGGTTTGCTAAGCTTGTTCTTAACCTTCTTGGACCCATCCTTATCCTTATCATCCTTTTTCTTGTCTTTTTCCTTATCACCACCGAACCAGCCCCAGCTCGTTTTTCTCGGGCCACCCTCGGAGCCATCCTTTTTATCTTTGGATTTCTTGTCTGATTTCTCCTCCTCGGGGGCATTGGGAATGATGGACAAGGAATCTACTCTGTTGCTCGTGCCTGGCATTGGCGAAGACTGCCCGACTAAATCATCGAATGACTGAGAGGGTTTGATAGGAGAAGACTGAGCAGCTTGGGCATGACGATTCGGTCGGCTTGAAGGAGACTGTCGTGGCTGGCTCGAGGCCTGAGGCTGGGGTTGTGGTTGAGGCTGAGGCTGAGGCTGAGGCTGAGGATAGCTGCGGGGTCCACTTGGCTGCTGCTGAGATTGAGGCGGGGGCTGGCGTGATGAGTGCCGTTCGGGTAATTGGAATTGTGGTGGCCTCTCCTGCTCTTTCGGCGGTGGGGTCTCGACAATTTGGGGCACTTGCTGCTGTTGTTGCTGCTGAGGGTTGTATCCAGGCAGAGGTGCAGTCGTGCGGCCATTTGAAGCAATTCTGGAGTGAAACTTTCTCGGCTGAGGCGACGAGCGGCCCTGGGACACGGGCTCAGTAGAAGCTGACCTTGGAGGCTCTTCCGCGGAGCCAGGCCTTTCCGCATTAAAGTTGGAAGGCGAGCGGTTCTGCTGCGTTCTTGAATGTTTGCCAGACGACCCTTCGAACGCGGAATTAACGGGTTCGGACTGGACACGGGCGAGCGGCAGAGGAGGAACTTCAGGTATGCTTTCTGTCGAATGTACAGGTGAGGTAGATGGTGAGTCTTCTGTGTCGGTTTCTGTCTGTCGACCGGTGACGACTCGCCGTGAGAGGGGTGGGCCGCCTTTGCGTAGACTGCCTCGTCTGTAGGTGGTGCGTGTAGATCGCTTTAGTGTCCCTAGGCCGCCCATCTTGCTACCCGGAACAATGGGTAGATCGCCCTCGGCTCCGACTTCCCCATCCCCACCAATATTCTTGTGGTCGATGCTCATTCGTCGTATCAGCGAGACTGGGTCTTCTTGGATGTGCTCAAGCTCTTGCAGATTGCCCAGTCCTCCGTTTGACTGCGCCCCAGAGCGCTTCCTTTCGAGCCTTTCGGCACCATCCTTGTAGCCTGAACCGGTATCAATCTGCCTGGACAGCATAGACTTCTTCCTCCGCAACCCTCCGCTTGAGCCTTGGCGCCCCATGGCATTGTCCGGCGATAACGAATCCGAGTCTCCTGAGCGGCGTCTAGTCTTGTCGATCTTGTCCTCAATGAATGTCTTGAACTCCATGGGCGCCAATTCAGGGTGTAATCGCGCGGGGACCCAGAACAGCTTCGCCTCCTCGTCCTCCTCCATGGCTGGCGGCGAGGGGGGCGAGTTGGCAGACTTGAACGAAGGCAGGTCGGGATCGGCATTGTTAACGCCCATGGACATCCTCCGTATAGCCTGCAGGTTGCTCAGCTCCTGGGCAAGGCCGGCCGGGCTCGATTCATAGTCCAGATCATTGAGCGGGAACTGGTGCGAGGCCGTGTCCGAGTTGGAGCGAGACAGGGGAGGCGACATTTGGCCGCCATTGGAGGGGCTTCGGGCGACCGAGGTCCTCTTCTGCGGCACGTTGGTGCCGCCATTTGGGCTCGTCGGGGTCGCGGGCTGGTCGTAGGCCATCTGGGGCCGCAGCGGGGATCTCGCGGGCGGAGCGTTGGGGAAGGGGTCAAAGGCCTCAAAGGCGCCAAAGGACTGAATCGAGTCGCCGTTGGGGCTGGGCACGAAACTTAGGGGCCGCAGGCTGCGTCGATTCGACTCGGTGTCGCTGTCTCCGCCGTACATGTCGCCTATAGCCTCGGTGACGTGATGGCTCTCATCGCTGATGGAGATCTGCGGCGCGTGCCCTCGTCGGGGTGGGTGTCGCATCTGATATAGGCGGTCCAGCTCGCGAGCTCGATCGGTCGCCTGTGGGGGGTGCGAGACTGTGGTCAGCTTGGGTGTCCTTGGAAGTTCCGTTGGCGGCGCGGGCCTTTGCCGGGAGAATGCAGCAGAGGGGGACAATCATGCATCCCAGCAGAAGCAACTCCAGCACCCTTTATTTTCCCCCTGCGGCCTGCGACTGCACGCTGGCCCTGCTCGAAGAGCCATGATGGGGCGGACTCACCATTTGGCCAGGAATGCGGAGGTGCGGGTTGGCTCGATTGCCACGGCGTGGTTAGGGCAGCGCCAGGACGACGAGGGCATCGAAGAGCGAGCGACGGGCGGGAGAATGGGCGGAAGCGTGCAACGTCTTAGGATTAACAATGAGAGCGACCATGACAACAGGGTGAGAAAATGGCTATCGTATGGACAAGGTGCACACAGTTGTCAGGCAGGCCCAGGCTAGTGACGCTTCGCGTAAGGTGCCTCTACCCTCAGCGGAGAAGACCCGATGAGGCCCTACCTACACGACTCGGGCGCGCGACGACCTGCTCCGCCACAGGGGGAGAGTACCATTTGCTTTTTGCCCACGAGACATGCACAACTGCCGCCCTTCACTCTGCCATCACCCTGCATTCATTCACGTCTCAATACGCTTCAAGACAAGTCACTGCCCGCAAAGGGTGTCGCGTGGCGAAAGACGAGAATAGCACCAGTCTCAGGCTACTTGTAGATCCCCAGGATGTCACACTCACTCCGGCTTCTACATGCAATGAGGCCAGCTTTCCATCTTACACCACACCTGTCGACATGTCAACCAGAAGATTCTATGGGACACCAGCCGATAGCTTGCCCTAGCTTCGTGTCTCCCTATTCCCGCAGACAGTCCATACTACTGCCAACCGCCAGCAGTCGTATATTCACATCTTAGCGCCTTACCCGCATCAGGTGTCGGGGCGCCAGGGGTACATGTTCCCTGCATCAAATCATTCGCTCGTACCTCGCGAGCCTGTCTGCTGTACAACACAACCGCACGCCAAGCTGATGTCATGCCTAAGCGCTGAACCCTCGACTTATCGTCTACCTCGTCATGATTCAAGAAATCTAAAGTCAAAATCTTGACTTGGCCATTGGAGTATACGAGACACGCCTACGTGGGGGTGAAATATTCAAGTGGTTTTAGCTATGTATAAGTAGTTGAGTCGGGATCAATCAGTCTCTGTTGCGCTTCCAAACAAAGATGGCGCAGGCGACCGCACAGGTGACTGCACCCAGCGCTAACGAAAGATTTAGGTAGTCGTATTCGTCTTCTTCTTGCTTAGGGAAGGCAGTCGAGGGGTGGGTTGCGCTTTCCGCCAGCTATGAAACATCAGCTTCTCCGCACCTCACCCACACATAAGAGTACTTACATGAACAAACAGCTCCGAGATGCTGTTCCACGTCGCACTGACATGTAGAGGCGGTGCCATTCTTAGAGCACTAGTGTATTCATCTGGCTGTTGCTCGCACCGCTGCATCGTCTTGTCTTGGTCTGCCTTCAATGCCGTGTAGACTGCTGGTAGTTGATCCAAGTGTGGGTACTTCTTCCGCAGCTCGACTATGTGCGCGAAGCTGGTTGGATCGCTCGAGTCATACGTGTAACACAATAAATCGCACGCATCTAGTTTGGCCTGATTTTCCAAGATGGCTGGCTCCAGCTCGCCGAGCTCCTCTATGATCAGATAGCATTGCTTGCCGCCCTTTAGTTCGACACTGTTGACGGCCGAACGTGGTTTGATGGTGGGGTGATATGTATGGCTGAACGGACGCTGGAGGAAGGCAGAGAGTAGAGAGCTCTTTCCACTTCCGCTTGACCCTAGTACGTAGCATAGAAACACGTTGCGCTCAACACGCCCGGGCTTCTTGCGCCGTTTCCTGGCTTTGGTCACCTTTAGCGCGCTAGTGGTACCCCCGCGTTCGCCGCTCTCGAAGCCAAGGTATGCGAGATACGCCAGAGTCGTCTTGGGCTCTTCGAACGTAGTCATGCTCCACTGAGCCAGCCATCCTTGCAATGTGATGTAGCCTGCCTCGTTACGGACAGTGCATGACGGGAATGCCGAGTCGACCCAGGACGTTGGCATGCCGGGGGTGGGTGCAAACAGGTTCGCGAGTTCCCTGTCGTTCAGCCCGCCGTCATTGTCCATGTCGAATTTCAAAAAGAGATCCACAAAGAAGCGATACCCGGACGGGCTGAGCTCGGCTGATGAGAATTGAGGCACGTCAAATTTGGGATGCAGGAAAGTATCTTGCAGACTCAAACTGTCGGTGTAGTGGAACTTTCGCAAAATAATCCAGATGGTTTCATGGCGGCCCTTTTCTGCAAAGATCTTGTTCAGGAGCAAGAATCCCTTCTCGTCCATTCCATATTCTCCCGTGGCACCAGGTGCAAAGCGCTCCATAGATTTCTTGATATTCAACAAATCATCGTCACCTAGTGGTTTCTCGAAGCACTTGATCTGGAAGTCGTGAATCTCCTGGTCATTCCAATAGCCATCCTTGTCTGTATCGCATAGATGAAAGACACGCTGGAGTGCAGACACAGCTGCAGGCTTCAGCATATTCTCTTTCGAGTCGTATAGAGGCGCTATCGGATGTGTGACGGCCTTTTGGCAGAGGAAGAAGACCTCGTTGATGTTGTGGTGCTCCTTGGCGCTCACCCGTATGCAAGAGTCAATCTCTTTGAACTCGTTCATGACGGGCAGCATCTCCTCGGATACCACTTGTGATGTTGTTCCATTGGATGCCAAATCAGACTTGTTCGCGCACAGCACCACTGGCACGTTCACGCCCAACGAGCGAAAATACGGCATCCAGAACAAGGCGACTCGCTCATAGCTGTAGTGGTCCGAGTATACGAGCAGGATGACGTTGGACTTGCGGAGCTCTTTTCGGAGAGCATGGCGCTCGTGGGGGAGGGCAGAGGTATCGACGATGGTGGTGGTGACGTTATCGGGCGTTCCGAGCGTGGGCGGCAATGTTACCTGAGGCAGGACAGCCTGGATCTTTGCAGTGACGAAGACATCTTTGACAAGAGACGTGATGATGGAGCTCTTGCCGACGCCATCGTCACCACAGAGACATATTCGTACTAGAGGGCGTGTCAGCTAAGACGCTCGGGAGGGGCACTCCACATACCGGTCGCCATTCCCCGACCGCATACCTATTGCATTTTGGCAGGTCCAGGTGTCTTGAATTCGAACGATGGTGAGTTGGAAGTTCTGGCCTGGCGCCGTCCCAAGTCTTCTCGCCGATTAGTGGAGCCTTGCGATACATGGCGAAAGCGACTCGTTCAACAAATCAGTGCGCGCGCGTCCGCTGTCAAATAGGCTTGGCACACGTGGGAGACGATCGCAGCTTCCCCGCCAGCGGGCCCCGCAAGAATGGTCGCTGCGAAGGTTTTAGATGCCTGTCGTGGCGTGGGAGCGCGACCCTGCAGATGGGCCGACACCATGCCGTTTGCATCTCCCACCAACAATCACAGAGAGAGGGAATGCTGCGACTCGAGAGACCATGTCGCAGCGCACGGCACGGAGCCGAGAGGCGAACGTCTCCGCTTTCCCCTTCCCCAGATCCCGCCGGTTCCATGGCCCGCGCTTTCATCCTACTGACTGCTGCTGCGGCCACGAGCTTCCTCCTCCGCGCGCGCGCTCTCACATAGACCCATCTCGCTCTCTCGGCCCTATGCTCGCGTGTGCCATCGCATTGCCGCGGAACTAATGTCTTAATCGGCCAGCTAGTATACCTTGTCCATACAGCCGTTAGCCCGCGACAGATTACACTGCAGCAGCTATGTTGTGAGTATCCTATCTTCCTGCTGACCGCCTGCCCTGCCAACCACCAATCGCAGCCCTATCATGCTCCACCCGCCTACCTCCTTGACTGATATCTATACAGCGTCCTACCACCTCCACCCCGCTATCCCGTCGGAGGCTACCCAGGCGCCGTGCCCGGTCAGCTTATCGAGACCAACAACACCATCACCCACCCCTCGGGTCCCGAGTATCAGTTGGTGGTGGGAGAAGGTATTTCTTCGGCCTGCGATCCCCATGTCTGTAGCCAGCCGCGCTCACTGATGCCATGATAGGTACCTACGTGCTCCGCGACGACCTCCACCTAGCCACGCCCCCGCCGCATCCTTCGGAAGCCCCCGTACACAACCCAAATCCCCTTGCGACCACGGTATCTCCGCCCACAGCCGGCACCAAGCTTTCCCTCGTTGCCCTTGCGCCCCGCCAACCCTCGCAATCGCAGCTGTATAGATTCGGTACGCGCACCAGCACCCGCTCTCAAGTCCCGCCAAGCATCCAAGAATCGCCGCACGAAACGAATAGCCAAGCCAGCGATGTTGGATCACACGGTGCCAATGGCTTTGCCTCGTCGCCATTGGACGGCCTGAAGACACCGGTATTCGGAGAGGGAAACTCGGCGCTGGCTGTGCTCAATGGCAAAGACTCGAAGGATCCGTCCAAGAGGCGGAAACCGAAGAGCAATATTGTTAAGAGCAACTCGTCCTTTGTATCTAGAGTCATCCCGCACGAGGCCCTGACCAAGCGGCTGCAAGAACACAACCCGAACGGTCTATACGCTTTCGCAAACATTAATCGCGCATTCCAATGGCTAGACTTGACATCGCCCACCAAAGAGGAACACATGACTAAGATTCTGTTCACAAAGGCGCATGCTCTATGTCACGATATCAATCAAATCACAAAAGGTCCAAACCATCTCGATATCATCATGGGCTTCTCGACTGGCGATATAATATGGTATGAGCCCATGTCGCAAAAGTACGCGCGTATCAACAAGAACGGTGTGATCAATGCGACAGCCGTGTCCGATATACGGTGGTTGCCAAACAGCGAGAATCTGTTTCTAGCGGCGCACATGGATGGTAGTCTGGTCGTGTATGACAAAGAAAAAGAAGATGCTGTGTTTGCGCCAGAAGAGGTCACGTCGCCCTCAGAAGACGGCTTAAGCGATGGAGAGAAGAGGCTGAAAGCCTTGTTGACAGTCAAGAAGTCCGTCAACTCGAAGAATCAGAAGACGAACCCGGTGTCGTACTGGCAACTTTCCAGGTCCAAGGTCAACGCATTCGAGTTTTCACCAGACCGCCGACATCTTGCCGTCGTCTCGGAAGACGGCTCTTTCCGCATCATGGACTTCCTGCGCGAGAAGTTGCTCCACCACTACATGAGTTATTACGGCGGCATGATGTGCGTCTGTTGGTCGCCAGACGGCCGATACGTCGTCACAGGAGGACAGGATGACCTTGTGTCGATATGGTCGCTAGAGGATAGCATGCTGGTTGCACGCTGTCAAGGACACAACTCTTGGGTGACGGCAGTGCAATTCGACCCATGGCGTTGTGACGAGCGCAACTACCGGATTGGCAGTGTAGGAGAAGACTGTCGTCTGTTGTTGTGGGACTTTAGTGTCGGCATGCTGCACAGGCCGCGCGCAGTGAGTTGAATTCGTATCAAGGTGGAAACGACAATACTGACGTGGACGCAGGCTTCGGTGCGGCAGCGCGGTAGTATCACCTCGTCGAACCTGAAGATACAGCGTACCCAGACGGGTAGCTCCGTCAACCGTCTGCGGTCAAATTCCAATCTCACCTCAGGCAGTATGTCGGAGGAAGAAGAAGTGGTGCATCCAGTGGAGCCTCGTGCGCGCACGGCCATGCTACCTCCGGTCCTGGTGAGTCCGGCTTGAAACCTCAACATGTCAAATTCTAATCGCCGTCACCGCAGGCCAAATCCGTACACGAGCATCCACTGTGCTGGCTCGGTTTTGAAGAGGATTGTATCCTAACATCATGCAAAAATGGTGAGTGCTATCAGCAAAAGTTTTCCTCCGATCACCTCATGTCCACTCAAGACCCGCACGTTGTACCCTAGAAGCGCGCGATCTGCGATAAGGCTTGTTTAAGTACGCGGCGCCTGAACGTGCGCAGGAACACCCGTAGGCTAGCGCTCACGGGGATCCGCTTAGGCATTTGTTGAGTTCGCGATGCGGCAAAATGGCAGATAAGGGAGTGGATCGCTGACTCTTCGATCGCAGGACACATTAGAACTTGGGACCGGCCGAAAGAAGGTGCTGGGAATGACGACAGTAGTACGTCTGGGATTGCGAGCGCAAACGGTTCATAAGAGGGGTCGTTGGATCTGCAGGGCAGTTGTTGGGCGATTAGGGTGTGAGGGAAAGTTTGTATCGGAGCTCTGATGGTCGGAGGTTTGCCATGGCTCCGATATGACCCGATATCTAGCTCACATGCAAAACGCGTTTGTATGTCTGTTCAGCCCTGTAGGCGCATTTTTTTGCATGTGCGCGACAGCGTCAGACACAGTGTTGTTCTAGAACCTCAGTTGTAGCAGGGTACGCAGACGAATGCATCAACCTGCCGCCTCAAAATCAAGTTTTCTTATCTCCACCATGCAGCATCGTGCGGAAATCACGACATATTTCCGGCCGGTAACTCTTTTGGTATCTCACGATGGTCAGTCGCTAGTGGATATCCGCGGCATGCGTGAATTACTATAGGCGGCTTTGAACTGCGGGTCTGTATGAGGCTCTGCGAATATCCACCGTTGCGGCAATGCACGTTTAGCCGCAGATTTTCGTGGCCGTGCTCGCTCGGACCGAGACTAAGCAATCGCATACTGCGTCTCGCGGGCTTCTAAACAGAGGGGTTGGGTTGTATGGTGGCGGTCAACGGCGTGACCGACTGGCGATGCAGCTGATGCACAGCTGAGAACGTGCAGCTTTGGTAGAGGGGAGCAAGCAATCGTGTCCAATGGTCACGTGCTGGGCGGATATGCAGAACAACGTAACGACACGCAATACATACAATCATACATCATACAGACCCTGAGGTGGTTGGGCGTCAGGCTACCCACGACAAGTCGGTAGTGATCAACTTCACGATCTGACAGGCACCGGCGAGGTGCATCGAAGCTCACCATCGTTTCGGATTTTCTCTGCAGCTTGGCCGATGCGGCTGCGGTAGGCATGCAGGCTGTGGCGCAATCGTTACATGATCCCGGAGCCCTGCCTGGGCGTACCACATGTGCTCGGGAGAGCCGCGAGCAAGACCCGCGGTAGTCTCCATGAGTCTTCGCTTGCGACCAAAGAGTGGATATCGGAGGTTGAGCGCATACTACACTCAGTACGCCTGTGCCCCCTGCCCGTCAGCTATGACTAAGAAGGCGCGTAATCCTTTGACAACTGTGTGTATCCGGCGGTGCTTGGTATCGCGCCGTTGGCGGGAAGCTATCGGAACACCTTCTTTGATGCGCCTGCGCCTGCGCCTGTAGAGCCTAATCGCCGCCAGAAAATTCTAAGACAGCCCTGGGGTGAAAAGAAGCGCGCTAACTAAATGCAATGATGCGAGCAACCACTGTCTCCACCCTAGCCCATGAGCTCATCAGGGTGCAGGCCGCCCTTGCCCGCATCCCACGCTCGCTTTGCAGTATATCTAACGCGGGAGCAACACGCGGCCGCACCAGCTGAGCAACTCCCTTTCTCTATTCTCTCACACATCCTTGACGCGGCCTTTTCTTCCCTGTCGATTGAAACTGTGATACGCCACTCTTAAACCTTCTCTCCTCCCGTCCACGTCTCAGCCTCGGAAGCCACTCGCTCACCATATCGCCATTCCCATTCGCAAACCATACGAGACCCCTCTATCGCGACCCCTTCCGGCATCCGCAGTTTCCGAATCCATATTCTTACCTGCAGCAGCTTGCGACTGCATCCGGCTGGTATTTACTTGCGCCAGCCCCCACATTGCACTTTGCAGTGTAATGGTGGTTTTGTTCTTGTGGTGATTTTCTGCTTGTCCCTCGTTACATCATGCCTCACCCAAGGGTCGGAGTATTCGGCAGAAACGCCGCGCCTACCCTGGAGATCAAGTACGCTTCACCACTGCAAATCTCAGCATGAGCGCAGCTAATTGTTCCGCAGGCCGGAGTCGCCTTTTGTTGTCTTCTATGGAGAATCGTCCGAGTCGCATGAGACTGAGCTCAAGGGCAAGTTGATCCTAAATAACCCAGAGTCCATGTCTGTGAGGAGTCTGCGAATCACTCTCACCGGCACACGGAAAGTTTCGTACGGTAGCACCCCTTTCTGGATAATCCTCCAGGCTACATGCTAATTTTCCGCGCGCAGATGGCATTTGACCAACACCGTAAGCCCGCAGCCCATTACGCAGAAGACGAACTTCCTGGTCGAAGAACTCCACCTCTTCCCCGTCGACGTCGGCAGCAAGACCAAGGCCCACAAACTGAACGCCGGCTACCATGAGTGGGACTTCAAGTTCAAGATGCCCCCAAACCTCGACCAGAGCGTAGAAGGGCTCCCATCCAACTGGGTAGTTTACAGCTTGAAAGCCTCGGTGGATAGAGGGTATATGAGCAAGCAGCTCAGTGCTTCGGCGCATATCCGCGTCATTCGGACGCTCGGACGCGACATGCTCGAATCCATGCCCATGGAGCAGATCAACGAGGATATCTGGGCGAATAAACTGGCCTACAAAATCACCGTCCCCCAGAAGAACTATATTGTCGGCACACAAATAACCGCCGACTTTGTTTTGATTCCCCTTAGAAAGGGCGTGGAGATTTCGACCATCAAGATGGAGCTGATAGAATCGCGCCAGCTGTTTGCAGACTACGCTGGTCGGCGGATAAGCCATCAGCAGGACATGCAAGTTGCTGTGACCGAAGGTGACATGCCAGCCAACTCCGCGCGCACCGTCCCTGACGGCGTTGATGACGCAGACGCCCTTTTCGACGAGTCGCATCGCTTTTCCATGACGCTCGATCTACCAAACTCACTCAAGAACTGCCGCCAATCGGTCGACACGGAGAACATTCGTTTGAGCCACAAGCTGCGCTTATACGTCAATCTCAAGAATCCGGAAGGCCACACGAGTCAATTGCTGGTGAAGAACCACGTCCACCTCTTCATTTCGCCAAACTTGCCTCCAAACGAGGATCAGAGCGTGGTGGTCGACCAGAACGTTTTGAATCAGCAGGCGATACAGGACGAGGTCAATCAGAATGCGCCCCCTACTTATGGACTGCATCAGCTAGATGAGCTCTACAACGATATTGATCCTTCTGGATTCATGACGCCTGGCGGTCACCGCAGCATGATGAACAGTGGCGCCAACACGCCCTTTTTCGCCCAAAGCAGGCGCGGCTCAGCCGAAGATCTCACATCCCTAGATGCTGCCGTACATCAGCCGGGAGGCGGTGCATCTGCAGCAGCTTTGCAGCACCGTCTAGCAAATCTCACCATGAACCACAGCGACCGACCTACACGCTTCCAGCCGTCAAGACAGGATTCATCGGGTGATAGTACACCAGCTTACGGTTCTGAGCCGGCTTATTTTGACCTCCCTGCCTCAAATTACGACATGGATGCCCTGGCCAGAACGCCTAGCTACAACACCGCCGTACGAACCCCCGCAGGTTCGAGGACCCCGGGTGGCGTAGGCATGGACCTCCCATCGTATGAGATTGCGACTTCAAGGCCTAGCTCTCCAAACAGGAGTAGAAGCAGCAGAGCAACGACCCCTAGTCCGGCTCGAAGCTTGGATACCTTGAACGAGGAAACCTACCGGAACACGCAGATGAACAGCAGGAGACAGAGCCCAAGGACCAGTGATGATGGAAGGTAAAGCACCCATCTTACTCTATTCCTCTCTACTACGTGTTCAGCGGCGTCCCGGTACTCTTCGAGGAGCTTCTGCATTCCTGGTGGGAGTGTTGCAGCCACCGAAGAAACCGAGCTCAATGAGGATGGCTGGTACGGCTAAGCTCTTTGAATCTTTCTCAGCTCATCCTGGTCATCTCATTATCCCCACTCCCAAAAAGCACATGTTTCTGCTTTTCAATCTCTCCTCATATTTTCAATGAGTACATCGTTTAATACCCGGTTCGCTTTAAACAGTCACCTCGCTGCTCATGCTGAGCCCCTCACGCCGACACTATCGTTCTCGTCGACTTCCTCGCACGAATCACTACGAACCCCGAGAACTCCTTCTACAGGGGCCACGTTTCTATCACCAACATCGGCGCCTCGAAGTCGCAGTTCGACTCGTTCGCGCACTTTGCTGGAAGTTCCGCACCCGAAACCACGGCATCGGTCATCGTCGACTTCATCTTCCACAACGTCTATCCGGGAAACGATAGATGGTCTGTCTGGCTTTAGACGGGCGCTCAGACACGTGGGGTGATCATTTTATACAAGAAGCGGACTTTTTTTCCCTTTCTCTTCAGTTCATTCCATTATGGTGTCATGTCTATGCCCAGCTTCTAGATTCACGATTGCATTACTAGACTAGATTATCTCTTTTTTCTTTTCTTTTCAGTTCAAACCCCGAGAAGACATGGCACGAAAGACCAAGTTTCCTTTTGTACGAAACAAATCATGTATAGAAGAATTTCTTTGGTTCGGGTGGTGTCATTAGTACTACGAGAAAGGAGTTGAAAGGATACCCCACAAGTTTTTTCGTTGATTTCCCACTCAATAGATCAAAACATGCAATTCATTCTGGTCGCGAAACTTTTGGGTCGATCACTTTGATCACACCATCCATCTTTCTTTCCGCTAATTCAACAAAGTGACTATCACCGTCATCGTGACCAAACCAGAATCGTGGCTTGCATACTTGCATGAACAATAGATACAACATGAATAGTACCACTCACTATCTAACCAGCCAACCATCCATCCGCACTAAAGTATCCCAAACCACGCCGCGCATGTCAAACATTACCCACCTCTCGCAATCCCTCCTCGCTTTATCCACGCACGCCCACCTACCTGCATAATTCTTCCTTCCAGCTTGGCTTCTTTTCTCCAAGCCCTAGAGTTTTCTAGCCCCCGCACCACACCCGATCAGGTAACCCGGTTGATCACCGGGATTAATCTGTCTACTCTCTCTGGTTTGTCTCGGATCTGCGGGTTCGGGTCTCGGGGGTTCGGGGGACTGGGCACCGAGAGTGTAGATTGTACATGCAGGTTGAGCGAGCTGTGCGCGCGTGTGTGTACTGTAGTGTGAGTGTGGCGTACCTAGAAGTTGAGGGTATGCTATACTCTATTCGGAAGCGTATCCGCCATCGGATCCGCCTTTGTAGAGTAAAGGTCGTTTTCCGCGCGGACATACATCGGTACCGATAAAGACAAAAGGTGTTTGTATCAGTTTCGGTTCCGGTTCCGGCGGGAGAAACGTGTGTCGCAGTAAACCGTGTACATCTAGAATATCGTGCTACATCAAGTTTTGAGTGGCAATCTTAGATTCACTTGTTACATCGGTGTATCCTCCATCCCGCTGGTTATCGCACATGCAATGTGTACATGTGCTTTACACGCACACGCACATGCACGTCGCCGATCTGAGTCGTCAGGCATTGAGAACACGCGG
This sequence comes from Stemphylium vesicarium, assembly GCA_004380135.1. Classification (NCBI taxonomy): domain Eukaryota; kingdom Fungi; phylum Ascomycota; class Dothideomycetes; order Pleosporales; family Pleosporaceae; genus Stemphylium; species Stemphylium vesicarium. Next base: position 89,394 of record QXCR01000101.1, on the reverse strand, counting down.
CGCGGCCTGGCGTGAAGTAAGTTAAGTTCAAGATAGCCAAACGATACTTTGCAGAGCATGTGAACAAGGCGAAAACTGAACACGACTCTCCTTAATTTTTCTTCTTTCTTCTGTGCTGCATGCTTGTATACTTGTGGGGCGAGGGTTTAGTTTCGATCGTATGCAGCGTGGAGATCAGAGATCAGAGTATCGGTGTTTTTCATACCATCATCTCGTGAGATGGATGGCTATTGTGGCCTCCTTTCCCCCCCTTCTCATACACACGCACATACTCAGGCGACGATGTCGTGAGCCGTTCGGTTCAGTTCGGTTCGGTTATACAAAGCTTTTAGATTGAGAGAGAGGGGGGCAGAGATCGGTTATATGCCTGATTGCTTCAATCCCCGGCGCCATCAACCAACAAGCGTAATGCATCGCTTCCACGTTTAAATGCTAGTTGCATTGTCTAGTAACCGCTACTACTGCGGATAATGCTCAAACAAAAACCCCGCCGCCATCTCCACATTCCCATCCGTAGCATTCAACGCAGCCAGCGCTTCATGCCGCTCAAACCCCAGCACAACCAACTTCTGCACCTCCTCATCCGGCCAGGGCGCGCTAGCCTGCGGCAGCCTAGTCACCATATTGCGAATCTGGTCAGCCGTGACGCCCTGAAGCGGCGACAACGCCTGAGTCTGCGGCCGCTGCGCCGGCTCTTCCGTCCTGAGCACACGTCCAAGAGCAGCAACCCATCCTGCCTGCACGGTATCATTGTTAAGCTCAAGCTGCGCCACATGAACAAGATCCTGTTCGCAGTCCCCCGAGTTGAAGTACTCCCATCCCATAACGCCACCAAACCCTTTTCCCGTATTCCTGTACTTATCGCGTAACCGCGCGCAATTGTCCCTCAGCCTGGCAATCGGTATGTGACCTGCGCCATTCCCCGGGTTCGTAACCACGCCCATGACGACTTTCTCTGGCTTCCAGCCCGCAGCTACGATGGTGTCGTACCACATGGTACTCCCCGCGTCGCCCCATCCGCAGTAGAATTGCGTGTTGTACCATGCTACTTCCCGGCCGAAGACACTGCACTCGAGCTCCGGGTAGCTGAAACCACTTAGGTGCGGCAGCGTGGGGTGCAGCGGGTTGGGACTAGGGCCTGAGGCCAGCATCGGCCGGGGCGGGCGCAAGTGAGCGGGAATATTTGGGTCGGGGATTAGGGCTGTGGCGACGGGCGCGAGGGTGATGAGGAATTCGGGGCCAAAGTCGGCGCGGAGACGTGATATCAGTCGTGTGATGGTGGAGAGGGGCACCTCTTCCTCGACGTCGAGATCGAGGCCTGAGAGCTTGTACACGGAGATGATGGCATGGAGCGGCGTGTAGTATGCTTCAAACTGGGCTTCGTCAGCATCTCGAAACTGCTGAGATGATCTGTTGCACGATAGTTGCCTACGCTTTCATCGTCGCCGCTCAGCTTCTGGAAGCTACCCTTTGCGGCTCCTCCCAGCATGCCCAGTACCTTGACCCCACTACCCTGCAGCCAGTTTACTTCACCCCATAGCTGGTCGTATCGCTTATCATCTGGACGATGGTCGTTCAAGGTGATGTTCCCCGCACCATCGTTCAGGTGTATGGCAGCCACTATCACATGCGTGATGCCCGTGTTATTGGTCAGCAACGGAAGCAGCGAGTGGTAGTTGCCTTGGGAATCGTGAAAGGTTTGGTGGTATACAATAAGACGAGGCCCTGTTGCCGGAGCAAGTAGCTTGGGTGCTGACGAAGCCATGAATAATACAGACCGATGGTAGGTGTCTGCAAAGGGACCTGGTACGTGGACGCGTTCCTGCATCCACCACGGTCCGTACCTAGGTAGGGCTGAAGTGGGGCAAATAGGCTACGTCATAGCGTCTTTGCAGCCCAAGAGCAGGGTGCAAATAAATCCATGATTTGTGAAGTGCGGCATGGCAAGGAGGTAATAACGTGTTGCATGGTGCATGGAAATATTTGATGCATGTATTCTCGTATCATATCCCGACCAAAACGCCGCTTGCTGTCCGATGAGGTACAGCCCTAATCCTTGTATCCAGAACAAAGCGGGAAATCTGAAGTAGACACTAATGTCTCGTGTGCTTTGCAACAATTATGCAGCCACCAAAATTCCGTCACGTTCGTAGCATCCTCCAGGGACAGCTAATGGTAGCCGTTGCTGTACTCGTGGCGCGTGTCGCCGTTCATGCCGCCAAAGTAGGGGTGGATGACCGTCTGCTTGGCCGAGATACGGCCAGCGGGGTCGTATACGAGTAGCGCGTCCAGTAGATCCAGACCGACCTCGTCCAGGTTGGTGACAATGTTCGCAATGTCTGTCCGGCCCCACTTGGGAAAAGAGGGCTTGAAGTCGGGGAAGGAGGTGACACCAGGCCAATCCTGCTCGTTGGGCGTACCGAGGATACTAGGCTTTGTTAGTAGTTGCGTGAGGTAGACATGAGCGCATGCATACCGGAAGATTTTGAAGATCTCGTCAATCTCAGAGTCACCGGGGAAGAGGGGCTTGCGTGTGCACATCTCAGCGAAGATGCATCCAACAGACCACATGTCGACACCAGTCGAGTATTGACGGCCTCCGAGGAGAATTTCGGGGGAGCGGTACCACAGAGTAACAACCTGCAACGTGTCAGAGAAGCGAAGATTCTTTGTATACCAGTCATTGTACCTCGTGGGTGTATGTTCGCAGCGGCACACCGAAAGCGCGAGCCAGACCGAAATCCGCCAACTTGAGATTGCAGTCCTTGTCGATCAACAAGTTCTGAGGCTTAAGATCGCGGTGCAGCACGCGGTGAGCGTGGCAGTACCTGACACCCTGACACAGCTGCATCATGAACTTCTTGACCATCTTGTCGTCCATGCTCAGAGCCTGCCCAGCGAGCCCAGAGCCCTCGGGCAGAGCCTTGCCACGTCCGCCCATGCTGACTGGCAGCGCCTCCATGTATTTTTTCAGATCCAGATCAAGGAATTCAAAGACGAGGTATAGCTTGTGGCCGTCGGCGTGCACAATGTTCAAAAGGCGGACAATATTGGGGTCGTTCATTTCCTTGAGGAGGGAAATTTCGCGAATGGCCGTTGACGGGACACCTTCATCTTCAGCTTCGAGGCGGATTTTCTTGAGGGCGACAATGCGTTGGTCCTTGGTGGTAAGGTCTCGCGCCTTGTAAACAACTCCATAAGTTCCTGGGCAATAAATGTCAGTATAAAGAGGGAGCGCGATTTGCAAGAGTGTGTGCAAAGAAAGTGTGGGTGTGCTTCATGAATTGCTTTCTTACCTTCTCCGACCTTTTCCAATTTCTGGTAGTTCTCCATTGCGGTCGACGGTGGGCTGGTGGTGCCTCAGACGACAAGCGGTCAAGCGTGTTTAGCTGCAACAAAGTTGGCCTGTTTCGCAGCGGGATCAAATCGAGAGACGCTGGAAGGAAGATTCGGATAAGAGGCTCCTCGTATGAGCTGCAATACACCTGTGGGTTAGTAGTCCAGAAAGAGTGGGGGGCGGGTGCGAGGATCTCAAGGTGAGGAAGGGTGTCGGTGTTGTTGCATGGGAATTTCAAGAGGGTAAACACCTCGACGCTTCGGGCAACGCGCCGCTGTCAGCCGCAAACGCGAGCTTAGTCAAAGCCCCTGCTCGCGCAATTCCCTACATCTCCATTGCCAATCCTTTTGTGCCGCCACAATTTACGGACATCATCTATTTTTTGCGCTTGCAGCTTTCGATTGACGGCTAGACACGATGCATAGTCTGGACCCTCATGAGCGCCCGCCAGAAAGCATACGCAATGTCTACAAGAAATACCAAAAGATGAAATTGCCTGAGTTGAACAAAGACCAAGACATCCTCGACCTGTCAAGCAACATGTCCGCGTCATCCAACAGCAAAATGCGCGTTGTCAGAGAATATGCGGTGGAAGACTTGACCGCTATTTTTCAAGCCTTTGCCGGTGAAGAAGGCGCGGCAGACTTGGGGGACATGAACATTCCCGCTTCTATCCCCGTCTACGAACACGAAGACATGCCTGGTAGGGAAAATAATTTCACTTTCGCATCTTACCTTTAATCGTAAAATCCAAAATCCCATCTATCCTTCTTTCCTTTCTTTTTCTATTTCCCTTTCCCCCAGTCCTGACGGAAAAGGTAGGTCTCCACATGATCCCCTCCCTCCTCCCCGCAAAACTCCAATTCACACTACTATCGCGTCTGCTACACCGCGACCTCTGCTCTCCATCGCATCTCACAAACATACACACGCACTACAAACTTTCGTACCCAGAATCTCCGTCTTCCTTCTTCTCCATCCCTCTTTCCTCAGCGAACCCCGTCGCAACGCCCCTCGACCCAGCAGTCCACAAGCCCCTCTCCATCAGCCAGCTGCTCAACAAGAAGTTGCGATGGACTACGCTTGGGGGCCAGTATGATTGGACGCAGAAACGGTATCCACCAACGCCGCCCCCGCCTTTCCCATCCGATACAAAGGATTTGCTGGAATCGCTGTTTACGTTTACGAAGGCTGAGGCGGCGATTGTGAACTTGTATTCGCCTGGGGATACGCTCAGCGTACATCGCGATGTCGCTGAGACAAGTTCCACAGGGCTGATCAGTGTGAGCTTGGGATGCGACGCAATCTTTGTACTCGGTACTTCGTGGGTCGAGGCTGGAGGAGAGGTGCAGGAAAAGGTTTTGACGCTGAGGTTGAGGTCGGGCAGCGCAGTGTACATGAGCGGTACCTCGCGATTCGCATGGCACGGTGTGCCCCAGATCGTGGCAGGAACCTGTCCTGAATATCTGAGAAGCTGGCCCAGCACTACCGAAAAGGAGAGTCAAGAGTATGCAGACTGGGCCGGCTGGATGGCAAACAAACGAGTAAATTTAAACGTCCGGCAGATGTGGGATGAATCATGACAGGATATTCATTTGGCTACGTGAAAGCATAAGATATTATTAGAGGGTGTAGTGGGGCTACAAGCAGGTAACGGGGTATGTGTACGCAATCAGAGCAAGCATCTCAACAAGTAACATTCTTCCCATTATCATCGGGATTTAGACAGGTGGCGATCATGAGAGACTTCCACTAGTTCTTTGCGGGCTCGCCTGGGACGGCGCTGTTGGGGGCGGTGGTGGCACTAGCAGGTGTAGCACTGTCAGGTGCAACAGCGCTGGCTGGCTCAGTCGTGTTTGTGCCAGTCTTCTCAAGACCTTGCGTCTGGAGAGGAGAAGGCTGCTTCTCATCGCCGGAGACAGGGCTGATGGGTGTGTCGTTGGTGACAGTACCGGCTGCCTGGCGGATGACCTCCCACCACTGCTCTGCGGCCTGGGGAGTGTGCGCTTTGAAAGCAACCTCGTGCGTCATAGAGAAGGCACCGCCAATCTTGCCCTTGGACGTGTCTTTACCCTTGACATTGAACTTTTGCCCGCTAACGGCACCGATGACGCAGTCGGGGAGGTAGAGAGACATTTCGGGGGCTGGGTCCTTAGCAAAGTCATCGTCTGTCTTGAACTCATGTAGATATTTGGCGGGGGTAACGACATAGTAGTTGGTGTCGTATGAGCGCATGATCTTGCCCCTTTTCTCGAGCGAACCAGAGATGAGGGGCTGGGTTGCGCGATGGTTTTGGTTAGGGAAGCTGATGTCTGATAGGGTTCGCGCAGGAGCAGAGGGGTCGATGAGGACGTTGTTGTTGCGCTGAATGAAGCCATTCCACTCAAAGTCGAGAGGGATGCGCTGAGAAGTGCCGACCATGTCTCCGTACGCAGCCTTGGTGTGCTCGGCTTGGGTGTTAACGACCTGTAGGAATTGACCCATGCCGTGCTGGATCTCCTGAATGATGTGTGCTTCGAACTGCGCAAACGAGTTCTGCACGCTGATCAAGTCCTGCCGGTTGTTGTTCTCCTCCTGGACCTGCTTGTGCAGGCGGTGGTTGACTCCGCGCTGGAGGATGTAGGGATCGTCGGTGGCCTTCAATTGACCGCCACCGTGTGAATCGAACGAGGCAGTGTGCTGGCCGAGAAGCTCGATGTGCTTCTGGGTGTGCGCGCGGGCCTTGTCGACCTGTTTGCTACCCTTGCCAGCACCCTTGGTGAGCTCTTTGCTCTTGTTTTTAATCTCGGTGTGTAGGCGTTCGAAGATGGGGAGGATGGCGCTCTTCAGCTGCTTCGCGGTCTCGTAGTGCTGGTTGGACATGCCCTAGTGCTGTCAGCCGAGTCCTGGATCTTTCAATTGATAATGCCGTACCTGGGTGTTTGAACGGATGTTCTCAAACATGCCAGCAATGCCACCGAGTGACTGGTCGAAGTGATGGCCTTCCTTCAATGGGTCCTTAACCGTCTGCTATGTATTAGCATACGTGTATACGGGGTGCAGACGTTGCGCCGACCTTCAGGACTCTCTCATACTCCTTGCCATGTGCGTGGTTCGTCTTCTCGGTCGCGGTAATGTAATCCTCGAGGTAGCCAACGGCGTGTTTCCAGGCCTGCAGGCGCTCTGCAAAGAGCTTGGTGACCTGCAATTCTATTAGCGACTTCTCTTCTCAAAGGACATCGGATAGTTTACCTCTGAGGTGTCTTCTCCTGGAATGGCGTCATCGTCGCCTGATCGGTTTGTGAAAGTGCGCGATGGCATCTCACTCGTGGCAGAGGTAGGCGCAGACATTTTGTGTGTAGGTAATATGCAGGTTCGCTGACTTCTGTTGTGCAACGTGGATGCGATCGTGGGGAAGCGTCAAGTTATCGTGAAGCTTCACGGTGCTCTAGCTGTCTTCGGTCCGTTAGGGCGGGGCTCGCGATCGCTGGTAAGTGGAAATGGGCCAATGCGGTGCGAAGGAGCGGAGAACGGGCAAACTGTATTTCAGCGAAAAAGCAGGGTCCAGATAGAGGGATTCAGGATTAATTTAAGCTACTGCCCTCCAGTCTAGATCGACATATACACGGCCTGAAAAAGCAGGCCTTCGTCGAGTTTTGGCTGGACCCATGACGTCAACGCCGTCGACCTCCATCCAGATCAACGCGGGATCGTTCCAGATCTGCGCCAGGACATGCCATCTGATCGCTGCGCCACAATCCCTGAGGAGATCATAGAGATGCATGGTCGTAGAGTGCGCGGCAGTCGCTTCAAGTCTGCGGCAAGGCATCTTACTGGGCCACACATGTCCGGGATCACCGCAGTGTTGGTGGGAAATCGCAGCTTGCACAGCATGAGTGCGTATCGAGTCTTTGCCTTCCATATACCCATAGATGGTGCGGGTATTCGATGATCAAGGACCCACGGAAGAAGTGAAGGATGATCCTTGTTAGATTCGCCTTGTGTGAGCAAATAGATATTTGTCAACACATCCGACTTGATAACATTCAGGTTAGTTGGGGCTGCACGTGGCGAACAGGTTGTCGTTCGAGTTCAGGGGCACTAATCACACAACACCATGGCTCAAACGTGGAGGCGGCTCCGCTGTCGTGGCTTGTTGCGCAAATACTTGTATTTTTACGAACAAGTCTCCTATTCAAACAACATGGAGTCAATGAGCAGATCAGTATTCCATCGCATCCTCAAACAATCCCCGCAGCTGCTCCCGTTCCGCATCAATGTTCTGCATTTCGAGACTGGGTGCCAACATGAGTACTCTTGCTTGAGGGATTGTACCTTCCACGAGCTGATCAAGATGTTCTTTTCTAAAGCCCAGCGCCTTCAACCCTCGTGGTTGATCGCCAAGCTTGATAAGGAATTCTGCCAATGCCTCACCCAATACCTCTCCAGCGCTCTCCGCTTTGACGTTTGAAATGTCAACACCAAACGCCTCTGCGGCAGCCAAATGTCGCTCTGGGTTTGAAGCTCCAGTAAATCGGAATACTGCCGGCGCGGTTACGGCAACACTGACACCATGCGGGATGATAGTGTGGTCTACATCGTATCCAGCATGCTTGTATCCTGGATTCTGACCAGAGATAGGATATGACATGCCGTGGCAGAGATGTACACCTGCATTGCCGAAACCAACACCAGCAAGTGTTGCAGCCAAGAGCATCTGCGATTGCGCTTCATGATCATCGGGGTCTTTGACGGCACGCGGCAGATACTTGACGGTATCCTTCAAAGCCTTGAGAGAGAAGATGTCGGAAATGGGGTTTGCACCCTGGTATGCTGGTCGGTTGATGGGGTTAGTAGGACGGGGAGTGCGCTCGTAGTACGGTATCGCAGTCCACGACTCAAGGGAGTGGCAGAGCACGTCAAGACCTGAAGATGCATGAACGGCGGATGGCATGGTACGTGTGTTGAGCGGATCCACTATGCCCAGCGTGGGCTTCAAGTTGCGATGCGCGATACCGGTCTTTGCGCGCTTGGACACCAGATCGAAGATTGCGGTACCAGTCGTCTCAGAGCCAGTTCCTGCAGTAGTCGGAACTGCAATGAGTGGGAAGAGCTTTGACGGAATGGGCATGCCCTTGCCCAACGGCGCGTTTACAAAGTCTAGGAATTCTGCCTCGGGAAATGTGGTGTAGAGATTCATGAGCTTGGCAGTGTCGATAACACTGCCACCACCAACAGCCAAGAAGGCGTCCGGTCTCCACGGCTTCGCGAAGTCAATCGCCTCCTTTATGCTGTGATCCTTGGGCTCTACCCTGACCTTGTCGAAGATCTCATATGTTACGCCTTCTCTCTCTAGTCCCTCCACAACCTGCTTCATTGCATCCAACTTCCTCACGTTCGGGTCTGTGACGACCATGACACGCTTGCTGCCCATGTTCTTGAAGTCCATGCCAACCTCTTTTGTACACCCTGGGCCGAAGCGTATGCTAGAAGCAGCCATTTCGAATGCATATTCTTTTTGTTGGAATTGGTCGAGGGGCGTTGCGAGGTGTCGGCGCGCCTGCTGGACAGTGGCAGGCGATTGATGATAGTTTGGGTTCGAATGGCAGGGACATGACGGAGGATGCGTGTACTGGACAGTGCGGAGAAGGTTGAGAGCGCGAGCGGCACGTGAGGGCGCTATACGAATTGCTGTAGACAAGACCATTGTGTAGATATGTTACAGTGTCGCTGTTCGGGGTGGGGAAACGCGGGGATGCGCGTGCAGAGACGGAGCTATTGGTGTCGTGCTAGATGATATAACACTAGGACCAGGCAATGCTGAGAGTCCGAAATGGGGACCGAACAATTGAAAGGAAGGAAAGCACACTCAGGTGAGGATTCCAAGCGTCCAAACGCCGCCGTACCGAGATGCCTTCCATCCGCATCACAGCTCGACCTCGGGTGATAGCTATACCAGGCCGCATTTGGCATTCCGAATTGTGGGGTAAACAAATGCCGACAAGTTAGATCGGAGATGGACCCTGCGATTCCGTCATGCTTGGGCTCATAGAACTCGCATGACGTGCGCGTGCGCGTGCGCATGCACGGAGCTGGTGCCGACACGAAACAGTATGCTATTCATCGGACATCGCCAACCTCACTTTCGGATAAGTTGTTCTTCGTGTCAACCTTGCCAGACCACCAACAACAAGAACGAGTAGTGCCACCCCCTGGGTAAGCAGCGTGATTTGATGCTCGCTTGCAGATGGCGCCAGCCTCTAGACAATGGACGAGGCGTAATACTCGACGCACCTTCTCGGGCGACAGCCATCCCCGTGTGTTGCGTGAGCCTTCGACGTCCTGGGGCGCATGTCGACGAAACAGCGTGTCATTGAACCCGGGCGCTTTCGGATGCTGTTGGCCTGTAAGCCTCCCAACTATCTTTCCTCCAGCCTCCTCGTAAGGTGGGAACAACCCGCGGAACGTGGAAATCTCAATTCTCGTGTGACCTTAGCAGTAGAGGCGCTGTCTCCTTCCACTTATCGTTGGAGACGAATATTGAGGCTCCACCCGTAAATCCTCTCTCAACAAGGGTGCCGGCCCCGGCAGAAAATTGGCTAATCGATGCGAGTCTGCGGCGCAGTTCCTGATGACTTGCATCCACACCCCGCGCGGCGCACCCTTTTTTTGCAAATCCGGAGGCTAGAAAATAACAGTAACAGCATCGGTATAGTCGTTTCGAAATATTTTGGGACCAATACGCACTCAAAGCCTTCCAACAATATCTCATGTTGGACGGAAGGAAGGGCACAGTCGATTGCTCGGGCCGCTCGGCTGGCGTGTGACGGCTCGTAGTGCCCCTCCTTCACAGTACATACGCGCTGCCTCTAGCCGCCATGGGGTTTAACCCAGCCCACCAATCTGCTGGTTCTGTCACGATAGAGGGTAGCACAGCGAACGTGTTACCAGGCTGTCACGGATCCCCGTCGTATAAGGCCTCACGTATGACTGGACGGTTGACCCTTGAAGGCGTAAGCCTTCCTGCACCTTGACAAACTCGGCTCATTGCCAAGAGAGCCATGCACCGTGCCAGGAGAAACTTCAAAAACACGTTGTGGCATTGACGAAACAGTCGCGCGGCTCACTTCGATACCTGCCATTCCGAGGTGTTAGAAGGATGACGAGGCTGGTGTCGACGCCTCCGTATAGCATTCCAGGATGCCATGGCCCTTTGCCGGCGTGAGGCACAGTAGCAGGAAATCCAGCATACGACCACTCATATGCGTTGACTTCAGCCTGAGCGCTTCGCGGGACGGGAGCACTGCCCTGCCCGCAAACGACTGGCCGATAGACGCTGCATCGGGTGGAGGGTCCTGGAAGGACTTTAGATCCTGCTAAAGATCAGCTGGCTTCTGTTTTTCTTGATGGGATTGGTGGTTTGCCGCGCGGGGCGCTTTCCTCTACCGTTCGCTTTCCTTGTCACGAGTCCTGGACGCAATGCGATGCTTGTGATGCAGCGAAGCAGTTGATTTTGATTGGGTATTGAAATGTTTCTGTTCCACATATCGCCCAATCGCTATCGTTGTTCTAAGCGATGAAACGACATGGCTGAAAGTGCACGATGGAATCGAGCTTACTTTGCTGTCAACCGTGCCGCACTGAACAGCACCGCCTGGTAGCAAAGCCGTGGACCCCGCAGGGACCCTTACCGACAGTATGGACAGCGCATTGTTAACCGATGCCCAAGATTTGATAGCGAAAGAATGATATGTTAGGCCGAAGTCCCTCCTCCACCTTGTTTGCCAGCCTTCATCGCAAACCCTCCACACGCCACCATGAGCTTACAACTGCGCATCAGCAGCTCACAAGAGAAGCGACCCGCGTTTCGAGGTAACACGCGTCGCTTGCTTCGCTTGAGTGACATTCCAGAGTCACCGGCGACCCTCGGTGCGGTCTGTGAAGCGGTTGAAACGGACGGACGTGCGTGCCGAGTCGCGCTTCCTTCAGGAGCGAGCGACCCGTGGTGCGATCGACACCATGAAGAATGGAGGGACCTGAACGCACGATGGGGTAAAACTCAAAGAGAAGCAGAAAAGATCGTGGTGCTCAGCCTTGATGTCGCGAAACAAAAGGTTCTGAAATTGCGCCAATCCGTAGACCTCAGACGGCAGATCCGAGATCGGTTTTATCCTCGCGGCGGGGACATCCAAGACTACATCAAATGGCTTGGAAAGTTAGAAGCCGATGTCCGAGGGCTTGCAGACTCTTTACTTAGTGAGTAACACGTAGCATTGTTGGGGTCGACTTGTCTAAAACTCAAGACAGTGCAGAATCTGCAGCGTGGTCCGACTCCAGAGACTCCAGGCGTACATACTGGCACTCCGCACCCTGATAGGGTCAGTCTAGGGGAGACTATCACGATTCTCCGATCGCCACTAGACCCCAGGATTCCCATGGACTCCCTTCAAGGAATGCCGGATGACGGCACGATTCTTGTCCTAAAGCACTTTTACCAGGACCTCTGCGCAGACAGTGTTCGCCGTCTGTACAGTATTGTTCCTGACCTGGACGATTCACGCAAGCAAAATGGCTCGTCTGACCAGAAAGACCAAGTCGTTGTGGATAATGGCACCGACATCATCCGCGCCTGGTTTCGGATCATGATACTGAACGACAGCGAAGCCTCAGCTCTTGAACATGCGACTCGATCAAAGTGTATCGACGACTTCTTGATGGGATGCCAAGCTAGCCAGCTTGAAGAGTACTGCGATTACTTTGAGAAGGCATGGCGTCCACATGCTGTACAATACCTTCGTGTCGCGATCTGTGCCCAAACTCTGGCTGGTGGTGACATCAAGACAATTCAACTGCTTGGTGGTACCATACCGAGCACAACTGAAGGGTTGAAGATGACCAAACCGTGTTGGGATATCCTGTAAGAACACATCACATCGCCTTGCAAAAGATGTCTCTAACGTGCCGCAGCTACCGATGGTTCCCGACTTTGCTTACACCTTGGACGCTTGCCAGTATCTGTTCGAACTTCGAAGATTATACAACAATATGCAAGCTGCTGATGTTGCGGTTGTACAACGACCATTGGTACGATCCGGGCAGCATCCTTAGTGAATGTCCAACTGGCGTGTACATGGGCTTTATACCAACTAGCAAAGGAGACTTCACATCCACTGTGGGTCTCCGACAGGAAGGTCATTTATGGGTTCAGAGACAATCACGTAACTATCTGTGTGGACAGATGGCTATCGGCGATCCATTAACACAGGCCTTTTTGGACGAACTTCGAAAACGGACCTCAACCCTGTACCTGGTCGTGTACGAGGGCACCCATGCTGATGCTACCGTGCATCCTACCGAACCAGATCTCTTCATTAGCCGCCATCGCTTAGCAATGACCCTCGATGAACTGGAAAACGTTGATTACAGCACAACACTGACTCTCGAAGAGATCAAGAACCATCTGCGCATGAGGAAGACAACAATGTACGACCCAATCGTTGTCGATTCTTGGCAATTTATCATCATCGATCGAGAAGTCGGACTGCCCTTCCGACTAATCGATATTGTGCAGGACACGCTCATGATGCTCATCGGCGACCCCTCCCCTCGCCAGATGGCGAAGCGTGTCATTCGTGAAATTATCCCACCCTCCGTACAAGAAATCTTCTTAGAAGAGATTCACATCGACTGCACAGCTGAATTGCGTTACCCACCACCAGGAGAAGTACAGCACGAAGGCAATCGATGGAGATGTTACGACCCGGATCGAAAGATCCTTGCCGCGAGGCAGAAGAAGATGACCGCGCAACAAATCTCCCGAGATGACAATCGCTTCATCCGCCGCGTGATAGAAGATATGGAACGCTACGGTATTGTCACGCTAATGTCAGATTATGAGGAGCCCCAAACTCGCCCAGTAATTGTCCAAGCCGCCGATGGTGCACCTGATCTTTATTTCCCATATGAGACTGGCACCACGGTCTCCGAAAGCGGACGCTCGCTATCACTTCCCATCCCGCCCATCAGTTGCCTGAGGGACTTTGTAGAAAAGTACAAGCAGAAGCACCCGAATGCGATCATGGCAAAGGGCTCAATACAAACACACTACTGCGCATGGCCCATGCCAGCAATCAAGAGCTTGGGTAAGAGTGGGCTCAACTTCGCGACATGGGAGGGCCATGTATACAGATGGAACGCAATGCGTAAGTTCTCACTGCCCTTCTTACATACACTTGCGCTGCAACAAAATCTGACCTGCGTATAGCATTTGACCGCCCTTCCTCCGCAAACGCGTGGCAATACTACATTCAACATTTCCTAAACTCCAAATACCCATTCGTCATGTTTTATCTCACCACGTTCGTCATTTGCGCCACAGACATTGATGACGGCGACCGCAAAACCGCCACGCTGCTCGAAGAAATGGAGGACAGGGGCTGGAGGGTTACATTGCCCAAGACGCCTGAATGGTCAAGCGATCTTGATGAACTGCGTCTCGAAAGTCTGTTCAATGGCATTAGACCGGCTTAGACACGACATAGAGAAAGGCTTGCATTGCAGGTTTTGGGCGCGCGGGCCGCATTGAAGGAAATGGGCGGGTATACGGCAGCATTGGTATCAATTACTCGGACGAAATGAGGTTCTGCTGCATTTTTTGGTTGCGGTTGGGGCAAGGTGATTTTTTTGGCGTCTTTTACATGGTTTCTAGCGTTCAGCTGTGCTGCATCCCCCTGTCAATGAAACGACGATGTTCGAACTAGTCATGGTTTTTGTTTAAGTTGTATTTCCAGCGCATGCTTACTGCTGTGAGGATACTGCTCTTTGCATCACATGACACATCTTGAGTTGGAAGACTATGCACATGCACACTACACGTGATTTTTGCTTAAAAACGTCGTGATTCAATCCAAGTGTAATGTTACACGTCAAAAGTTGGTGGGGGCCCATTAGCCCTCTACCACGAGGGGCGTACCTAGCTAGCAAAGAGCAACAAATTGCGCCGTGAAAACTACAACGACATCCACATCACCATTCGGTCCAACATTCCATTAATGCGCATGCCCACCACCACACCCACATCTCCCACTCTTGCCCCCAACCCTCTTCCTCCAACTCCAGCTCATCTCCGGATTCCTAACCATCTTCTTCATAGCCGCAACATCACGATCCACCCACCCCTTATCCAACATACTCATCTCCACACTCAACCTCGCATACCTCATCGCCTCCCACCTGCGTCCAAAACTGCTATAAACCTCCGCGGCATGCTGATACGCCGTCGCCAAACCAGCATCCAGCCGTTCCTGCTGATACAAACTAACTAGGAAATCCGCCATAGCAGGCTCCGCCCTCGACTCCGCCGTCCAATCATTCAGAGTAGCCTGAAGAGACACGATATCCTTGAGCCTAGCATCCGACTCCGCGGCCAGTGATGCATGCGCCGTGCACGCCGAGCACGCGCAACGAAACCCCCAGTTCTTGTTCAACACGCGCATCCGCTTCTCCCGCGGGTGTTCGTTGTTAATATAAGTTATTGTGATTTCCTCGCCGGGGTAGATGGCCCGGATGGCGTGGACGTAATGCGTCAATGTGCGCTCGTCGAAGAAGTAGGCCGCGTTGGGTCTGCAGTCGTGGTTCAGCATTGCGATTTCAGGGAAGAGTGCCGATTGCGATATGCCGTCAATGTGGACTTCGAAATTGTTCGTGAAGATTCGGTCGTCGACTATGTCGCCTTGCGAGTGTCCCATCAGTTCCCAGAATAGCGCGCGAGAGGTGGGTGGCAGGGTCGAGACGCCGCGGTGCAGCAACGCGAGGCGCTCGCTATCGGACAGCGAGTAGAGGTCTGGGTCGGTTATTAGGATGGGGGTGGATGCGAAGATTTGATCGCCGCGCTGTAGGGTCTTGTTTGCGACTAGGCCTCGCCCTTTTCCGGGGAAGTCGTGTTGGTAGAATGGTGGGTTGGAGTATTGGTTCATCCGTGATAGGAACTCAGGGCGGTTGAAAGCATCTTTTTTTCGCATGGCATATGCGAAGGTTTCGGTGGTGACGATGAATATGCCTCTTCCCGAGGCAAAACTCTGGTCGCTGAAGACACAGAATGGTTCCGTGGTGTTCTCATTCGAAAAGCACTCTGGCCAAAAGGTCCATGGAAAGCCGCTGGTATGTGAGGCCAGGTTTCGGGATTCATCGAGATTCTGCGCCGGATGCGATGTGTTGGATTGGAAAATGACCTTTGCGTTTGAAGATTCATTTGCTGTAGGCAGGCATTCGCCGTGCTGGAAGATGTGGTTTGATGGGCATGCTTGTTCGAGGAGTGGGTGTTGACCGACTGCGTTGATCTTGTCGTTGGATAACGCAAAGGCGCCTCCTAAAATGCTAAAACTCACAATGGTCTTCATGATGGTAAATATTCTTGTCGGAATGGTGGAAGATTGCGCTGCACATTCAACAGCGAGATTCCTTCTTTTTAAAAACTTCATATCTGTTATATTGTGGTACGCAACGCGTGAAACACGAGATGATCGTGAAGCCTGAGGTGAAACGATTCCGCGAAACGAGCCGTCCTTCTCATGCCACAGAAGAAGCACTTGGCGAACCAAGCCGTCACAGGTATTTCGGAAGTGGATGCGGGGAGCGGCCTAGATGTTGATCGTGTTCGAATCTTCGTGTCGGAAGCACAGTGCACCCGTCTGTAGGGATGCTTGCACGATAGTGGTGGTGTTCGCGACGCGGCAGTAACAACGCGTCGAGAAACAGCGATTTTCAAGGTGTCATACCTCGAACCGAGTACTAGAATTGAATCACATGCGATGATGTGTTGTAAAGGCTGACGGGGCTTAAATAGATCGTCAAGAAAAGAAGCACGCGACGCTGCCCCGCCAATGCCCTGCTGCACGTTCTAGCAAACCTAGGTACCGGACACGCGTCAACGAATGATCTACACATTTGACTACAAACCATGGTGGGGGTTCTGATTGAATTCGTCATTGGAAGATGCATTGGTGATAGATAAGATTTGTATTGCCGTGAGAATGTACCAGACTACTGTCGCACGTCTCCAGAGACTAGTCGAACTAAAGTATTACTATATCGAAGATATGCACACAGTACTTCTAGTAGATACGAGCACCCCTGACCTTGGTGTTATATACATTGTTGCACTTGTCGTTCGCAGTCAAAGCCGAGATATCGCCCTTCTTACCAGCGCAGTTGCCGCTCGACTTGTAATCACCGGCATCACAGAGCGCCTTACCAGCAGCTGGTACCGATCCCGATATCCGTTCTGGAGACTCAATGATAGTGGCGGCCATGCCTCCAACGAGATGGAAATCGATGTGGCAATGGAAGAACCACACACCGGGGTTGTCGGCCTTGAAGCGAATGACCGCGTATCCGTACGCTGGAACAACCAACCCGTCGCGCTTCGAGGGAACTTGGGGTAGAATGCTTTCATCGCCGTCCCAGTCGCCCTCGCCTTTGGCGACGATCTGGAAAATGTGGCCGTGGAGATGCATGGGGTGGGGGTACTGGTGCGGGTTTTCCATGTGGATTTGAACAATCTCACCCGAAGTGACTATCCAGGGGTTGATTCCAGGACCGTAAGTGGCGGGGTCGGTGCTGTGGGTTGTTAAGGCAGTGTAAAGCGAAGGGACTTGCGGCGGTACCCATGGCTGCGCGTTGAGGGGCGTACGCGTACCGACGCCATCAAAGTACGTTTGGTTGGTGGTGAACACGATGTTGTTGTCGACGGGTGTAAGAAGCTTCTGTCCGTCCAGCGGCTTGACAGAAAAATCATCTAGCATGTCGGTGGCCCTCCAGCTTGGATCGATCTTCTTGTTGACTTTGTTGATAATATCGCCATTCAGTATGTCATCAATCAGGCCGTAGACTAGCTTTCCAATGACGGTGCTTGCGTCGTCGGAAGGTGGTGGTCTCGTTAACATGTCGGATCTCATCTTAGCAACCCAGTTAGAGGCTTCCTTGGGATCCTCTTGACCTGTGACGATGACACCGTAGCTTTGACCAGCGCAAAGAAGAATCGTGTTTGCATCTTTGGGCTGTATTTGTACACCATCGGTTTCCACGACACTCATCGTGTAATTGTCAATATGGAACTGGCCACAGGCAACAGCAGCAGTGTTAACGATGCGGAGTAGATATCTCTTGCCCTTTTGTAAGCGAAGGTCAAAAGGCGTGTTGGTGTCATTGAAGAGGAACGAGTCAGGCGAGTCAAAGTCGCCGTTGGTGTTGTCAGGACTCATGTAGTCGTCGATCATGTCTGGCATTGAGCGGTGGTACCTGTGAACCGTAAGTTTGAGTGGATGCATCAAATTCGATATACTCACCAATCAGACATGGAAAGGTACAACTGGTCGTCGATCTCCAAACTTTCCTCCCAAGCCCTGTCATGAACGATGAACTTGCCGCGCAGACCATCTGGATATTGCCCCTTCTCGTGCGCGTGGTACCAATGCGTTCCCGCCGGGTTTGCGACAAAGGTGTAGGTGTAAGATTGCCCGGGACGAATCGGGCATTGTGTGATACCACTGGGGCCGTCGTTGACTTGGGTCCCTGTTTGCCATATGCCGTGGAAATGAAGCGATGTAGTCTGATCCGGTAGATCGTTGTAAACAGTGACAACCACCGTGTCGCCTACATTGCACTCCATGGTTGGGATGGGCCATTGACCGTTTATGCCAATCACCTGCCGTTCGAAGCCATCAGGGGCAGCCTGTATGTAGTTAGTATCACATAACCAGGTGAAGACTTTCAAGTCGAGGGGAGTTCATGACATACCGTCACGTAGCCGACACTGAAGTCATAGCTAACTGTCTTTGCGTACACCACAGCTGCATACACATAGAGGAGAGCGACTTTGGAAAGGCCCAACATCGTGTCAGAAGATGATAGAATGCCACAGAGCGTTGGATACCACAACCAGGGAGCAGTATCAGGTGGGATATAAGTATGAAATGAAGGTTTCTGCGATGGACGGCTGACGTCGTTGATCTTTAAATTGAGTTCAATCGAAACGTTTCCGTTAACGCACATTCAATATTCCCAAGCAACCCATCCCTGGCGGAGCGGTGTAGATCTACAGAAGGTTGCAGAGTGGCATACCAAAAAGGCCTGTCTGTGCCAGTCCGTAATAACAAAAATGCACGGAGACATCCGATCGGATGGTGGAAATGGAGATCAACTCATTTAATCTTCTCTAACCAATCGAGAGGTCGTAGAACATCTATCCAGATGATGATCAAGGAAATGTCAGAGATTGGCGATCTCCCACTAGAGCTTTGGTTCCCGTAGGGCCTGTCTGTTTCCAAAAGTCAACTACGACTATTGGAACCACTGACGGTAGCTGGTTTCTATTCCGGTGCGACACGGCTCAGGCTGACAGCCGCCATTATAGCAAAAGCATTGCTGGCGCGTTCCGAAAAGCTTCTATGCTGACGTGCCTAGACTAGGAACAGGTTAGCGTCGTGCGGATCTGGCAGTTGGCGGGGATGTCGGCAACTTTGATGTGCATACTAACGACGCAAACTCGCTTGTCAGGCTTCGGACCTGCATGGGAGAGCCGGTTGTGTTCCGCTTATTTTACGTGCGCGCCACATCAAGTTTGAAGGATTGTGTTTGGTCTGCTAGCATGTCGACCGTATCCTGTCGATAAAGTAACCTGTACAATACAAGAACGACTCGCTGTGCCATCGAGCAATGTCCCCAGGGCGACGCTGGTTACGAACATACGGGGCTCAACAGTCGCTTCCAATAAGCAGCCAATGCCTCACCGACTGAAATCACGGAATGCACGCGTGGCTGTGCATTTGGCGATGTCTATTCCCGGGAATTGGGTACTCAACGAATGACACCAAGATCGAATGCCGCCCTTCCCTGCATCGACATGCACCTGAACAGCGTACCCAGGGATTTATAACAGTACCATTTGGCGAAAGCTTGAGGTGAGATCGGGAAGTCGGCAAGCAGAGTTCGAAGCCATACCTGCATCTAGACACAGTAACATCGCAGGCTATGCCATAAGCTTTCTGTGTCCAGCTGTGTAGTAACACTGGAAGGTGAATACAATCCAACAGCCAAGCGACCCGCGGGAAACGAGTTCGGTTCGACGGCTCAAACAAAGCAAGAGTTTGGAGAGAAAAGGAACAAACTGGCCAGTTGCCTAGGAAAACACATGGTGCGTGGCGTAGCTGAAACCAACGTTATGGTGAGGGGACGGGCTATCCTAGGAAGCTGCCAGGCCTGCCTAATTATGTGTGCGAGCTTGATCTTCGCGCTCGACGGCTTACCAAGAGAGGTGACTGTCTCTTGCGTGCCATACAATGACGGCCTTCGAAGGGTTTGGTGTCTGCGGTGAGATGTCAGATAACCGTTCGCACATCGCACGAGGTCGGACAGCGCTGAACCGGAAGGGCTGTGACATGGAGATTGTTGACACAATCTCACCGCTCGCAGCCGTCGGGATGAGGGGGCGGCGGAAGGAAAACGCCGAAGCGCCGAGTTCGTTCGGCCGTGATTGCATCAACACCCAGCAACCTCTCGCCTCTTCGTCAATATTGTCTCGCAATGGTAAGCGTATTCGCAAGAAGTACTGCAAACCATCAGTATAAGTAGCACTGAACGCACAGGAACACCACACGATGGTCGGCGCTGCTTCCCTCAGAGCGCCTCTGCAAAACATCGCTTTGCCAATTTCGCAGACAGGAGCATCGCGCCACGGCAAGTTGATATCGCAGCAAGCTTGAGAAGAGGTGGGGATTCCATCCATACCATATCAAATTTGGGTCATTATGCGCAGCTAAGTGCCGCTTCATATACCATGCAACTAGAGCAGCGGCAGCCGAGCATCGCACACCCCGACGTCATCCTAAGAAAACGTTGATTGTTACACGCCGGAGAACGAGCGCACAGCTCCGCATTCTGGTGGCTTTATGATATCACCAAGTCTTATCGCATTGATTTGGGCGTTTCCGCAAGCCCGGCCAGGCTGTAAGCACAGCACGAACGGTATGACTTCAAGGCACAAAGTGCCGATCGAGCAGCCGACAGGAACCCGGAGCCGCAGTTACGAAAGGCTTTCACGTGAATTCTCACTGTAGCATACCCCGGGTTCACCTTTGGCGTACCTTTACATACCTAGAAACATACCAGTGTTGGCGGTTTGTGTCCCGTGACTTCCGCTTCCATGATCCCCACGGGATACTCCCCACTCCACCAGCTTCCACGATAGCAAAGTGTCTGGGCAAGAACAGTCGGTGATTAACTCTCCGCTGTCGACAGCTACTGCCCCTAATAATATATAATATGGGCTGGTCGCAGACCAATCATGTCTTCTCACGCTCGGATTCCTTGGCAACCGAGTCGATACCACTAAGCTCTATGAGGGCCAATTTGCGAACGAGTTTGAGACTTCCGAATGATTGCGAATCAAGCCGCCCACATGGCTCTATCGTTCTTCGCGTATTCAGCTGCTCCGAGCCTAGTAACCGGCTCCCTGGACATCCACGTATTTTGCACTGCCTCTGGCAGGGACGAGAATAGTGCCGAAATGGGGTTGGCTGGTCGTACAAATCACTTATTCGTCCGGATAGACTTAAAGTGTAGGGTATAAGGCATCACGGTGTCCCACCTACAGCAATCATTCACATCGACCATCCCATCAGTCACCAATCGACAAGTGCTCCACCTTTATCGCAATCGACTCACATAGCTTTGCCTGAAGCTACCTCCAAAACACCACCTCTACGATGACCGTTCCACCCCCAGCGCCCGATTCGTGCACGAAAGTTGGTCCCGCACCATGTACCGTCGAGGGAACAATCCTGGGGTACTATCCCGACATCGGCGTAAACGCCTCGTATGCGGGATTCTTTGCCGTTTGCGCTCTCATTCATCTCGCATTGGGAGCTAGATACAAGACATGGTCATACATGGTGCGTTACTTGCGGAAAAAATATGTGACATAAGACTAACCATCTGTAGATCGCTCTCACTCTTGGGTGTGTGGGCGAGACCGTTGGTTACATTGGCAGAATCATGATGTGGGACAATCCGTACAGCAGTGCAGGCTTCCAGATGCAGATCTGTTGCATAATCATTGCACCAGCCTTCATATCCGCCGGCATCTACCTCACGCTTAAACACATCGTCATCATCTTCGGAGAGTCATGGTCGCGCCTGCGACCGGCTCGGATTACACACATCTTCATCGCTGGAGACTTCCTGTCACTCGTTCTCCAGGGCGTCGGTGGTGGACTTGCTGCAACTGCAGACTTTGGCAGTGACCTACAAGATGCCGGGACAGACATCATGATTGCAGGTGTCATCTGGCAAGTGTTCACTCTATCCATCTTCGGTATCCTACTCGTCGACTACGCCATTCGCACTTACCGCCGACGCGATCAGCTTACACCCGAGGCGATGTCTTACCTCCAGAAGAAGTCCTTCCGTTGCTTCATGTTCGCTATCGCGCTGGCGTTCATCACAATCTTCGCTCGATGCGTGTACCGTATACCCGAACTTGCTGGAGGATGGAGGAGCGAGCTGATGCGGGAAGAGCTGGATTTCATCATCCTAGAAGGAGCCATGATCGTAACGTCTGTCGTGGCTCTTACCCTCTGCCACCCTGGGTACTGCTTCCCTGTTCTTTCCAGTACGGGTACCAAGGCCAAGTCCATCCGGGGCAAGAGCATTTACGACGACGACGACGAAGACAAGGACATCGAGATGATGCCCAACCGCAGCTAGGCAGCTTGAGGACTGACTTGAAAAGGTTCCATTGGGTGCGATGTTGACAAGACTAGAGCTTTTAGAAGGCTTCACTGCCAGTTGTACAGACTGTATAGATTTCTCAGAGCAATGGGGAGAAATTCCTTTGTTGAGAGGCGGGGCTTGATTTTTTTTATTACATACCACTGCATACACTGCTTCGCGAGTTTAATTTTCAAGAACGGCTTCAATCTTACACCCTACTGTTATCTCTCTCTGAATGGTCTGTGCTTCGTTGAGAATGTCGCCGGGTGAACAGTCTGGCAACTCTCCTCACCTCACCCCTACTCCGAGCAGCCTATCAGTCCTGCTCAGTCGTCATTGTGCGGGCCGGACGGGTTGGCACCCAAATTTAGACTGGGCGTCAGACACTTCAGAAAACCCCACAATTTAGCACCCCTCGAGGTTGTTGTCGGGAGTGTCAGGCCGCAGCACGCGGTGGCTTCGGAAAGCTTGGCACTGATGACCAACGACCAGGTTAGTGGGCCGGTGTCGTAGGATAGGGCGTATTTTGGTGGCCTGCTCGAAAGGATACACACAAGCTACGGCTGGAGAGAGGGCAAGAGCGACAAAAAGAGTCGCAGAAATGCTTCATGTTTTCCGCTGTCTGGCCCTCGCGGACGCGCATTCACAGGGAGCTTGCGTGGGTGGCGAGTATCCCCTTGTCGCGATCTAGGTAAGTAGGCATCTAAGGCAGGCAATAGCAGAATTGTATGCGACAGAAAGAACACGCGTAATCGACTTAATTAGCACGAGAGAACAAAATTGATCATGTGGTGTAGAGTACTGCCACACGTGTTGCATCCCTGAGTCTTGGACCCTCTTGGTGAACGGGGCGACCCGGGGCTAGAGGCAATCCTCCCAGCAAAGCGGACAGTCGCGCAGAATGGCTATCTCTCGCGGCGCCGATGGCAGAGATGGCTGCGGCTTGAACTCTACGGACGAGACTCGTCGATTCCACGCGCCTCTCCGATGATCAGCAGAGTCCGAGAAATTTTCCTCGGGCCCAGCTTGTCTAGGCTCGGCGGGTCGTGTTCTGGCGCATCTTACGACACTGTGGACTGCATTCAATGACGTCAATCGTGGCTGCTCCTATTTGAACCACGCCGGCACTTCATCTTCCTCGCAGCGCCATGAAATTTTTTCTCGTCTTGAATGCTCGCAAGGCTTGCGCGGACATGCCGGAAAGCCCACAAAGAAACTTTCGCCGCGGCGACATCATCCGCAGGCTGACTACCTAGGTACTTACTATTGCTGCAAATGAACATGTTTCTGTTGTAGTCGGCCGCAGACGACGTCACGCTTCGATGCGAGAGACGTCACGACTTCGATGCGAGAAATGAATTCATCCCTCTCGTTTGCAATGGGCTAGTCCAGCGTACCCGTTGGACACGAGACGCACAGCCACCTCCACCTCTCCCAGGCATAGGGCCCGTCGGCCAATCACACGACAACCGTCAGCCCTGCATCGCACGCCTGGATCGGCTGGTCGAGCCTCGCCTTGCGTGTAAAGTCTGGAACCCGTCGACATGGTGCGCAACTCATCTGGGCCGGCATTGCCACACGCATGCCGCCGAAGCTAGCATCTGACCTCCGCCTAGAAGCACGTCGGTCGTTTTGACACTTTACACTTGTCATGTTCGCCTCTTACCCATAGTCAAGAAGCTCAACGTCTTGCGTCTTTAGACCCGTCCTGATAGCACGTGAGCTGATGCCACACGCCCTCTTATTGGCTAGGAAATGCTCTCCGCAGCATGTTTTTCGTCGGCGTTTTGCACCGAGAAATCGATTCAGGTCGCGAATGCCATTGCCCACAGGGACGCAAGAGCCGGAATTCTAGGGCGGGCTGATCGAATTTTGCCTTTGCGATAGGGACGTGGCGAGCCGCCTCCAATGCTTCCAGCCACGAGAGCCGCAACTCCCAAGACAAGGCCCGCGGCAGTTCCAACAACACCCTCGTCGGTACGTGCTCGCGCATCGCCGAGACTCCACTGGCTCCACCACCACCCTTTGAACTTCTGCACGCTGCACGCCTCAACCACTACCTCGACATCTACAGCATGGACCATTCAGAGCGATGGCAGAGTATTGCCCCAGCCTCAGACGAACCAGGACAGCGGCGCGCGGCTCCAGACAGGCGGAAGAGGCGACAGGCCGTTGCTGTAGCATGTGTGCAATGCCGAAACGGGAAGGCCAAGGTACGTAGCACAGTATTGCACCCAGTGCCATGAGCCTTCGATGACCCGAAAGTACTTCGTATCGGGACAAGGCGTCACCTGACGCCTGAACCCGATGCAAAGTATTGAAGGCCTTTGTCGAGCATTTGCCACTGATTTTCTCCTCCACTGCTTTTCTATACGTACTCACTAGAGGCGACACTACCTGTAGGTAGGCGACTCGCCGCTTTGGAACGCTTGCCAAAAGTTGCTAATCCATTGCTCGCAGTGCGATGGCACGAGGCCTCGATGTAATCGGTGCAAGGACAACGATCTGATATGCCAATACGATGTCGCAGAAGGCGTTTCAAGAGCCGAGCGGATGAAAATTATGAAGAGGGATAGCATCACGGGCGAGCTGGAGGATCTCAAGCGCATCGTCACTTCTCTACGCTCGGGGACCGACGACCAGGCCGCAGCTATCCTAGCAAGATTAAGACTCGGAGATACGCCAGAAGATGTTGCAAAATCCCTTCCCATGCTATCGCCAGCGTCGTCCGTTCAACCTCCTAGGTACGCATCACTAATTTGAACCACCTCCCGCTGTAACACAATGATAACTGTGGTTCAGCTTACTTGGCCAGGAGTCTACGGACACCTCCGGAAGCGGGTTGAGCCACGAGTCCGCTTTTGATCCAAGTAAACCTACTTCAAAATTTCGTCATGGCTCTGGGGGATCCTTGACCTCTCCCACCAGCCAGAACGCAGGCTGGTCACCGTCGGCAAGCCTTCCATCGGCAACGTTTGCGCCTCCAGGTAAAGGGAAGCAGTCGGGTACCGGAGACGATCAATCCTTCTTATTTCCTCTGTTTGACCGAGATGACTATCTTCTAGCTAGAGCCGAGACCGAGGGCGAAAGCGAAGAGGAGGAGGATGTGGAGGACAGAATCATCGATCCTCGAATTCTGCAACAGGTTTCGAATTTCGAGCTCCGCCCGCTTCCTTCCTCATCGTCGAAAAGATCCTCTCAGAGTCAAAGACCGTCACCGCACAGACAGCACACGCTCCGATCCGTTTATCCCACCCACCTCGCTGGCCGACAACCTATAGTAAACACCATCCGAATACATCCAAACCTCGACCTTCGCAGTTTCTTCGGTAATATGCCCTTTTCCACCAGTCTCGAGTCGGACCAATACACGTCTGCCGCGCAGGACGCGCACACTAGCAATCTTTTCCTTCCAACATGGGCGATGTTACCGATCAACACAATACCTGATCCTGGTTCGCTGAGACGTGCCGTGCCAAGTGTGCTCCGGGAAGCCGCCAACATGCTGAACATGGGGCGACCAATCGAGGAAGTTATCGAGAAGCATCCCAACATCGCTGCCCTATACGACGAAGAGGTCTTCAATAACTCGGGCATACTTTCAAAGTGGGCAGTCGGCATGGTGCACAGCATTCATTTGAAGGGTAAGCAAACAGAGATCGATTTGGACCCAGGAACAGTTCTGACTACAACAGGAAACACCTTCACCTGCTTCGGCTCCATGTACCTCTTCTGGTCACTGATGCGCTGGATGATCTCACCCTCTCCCGATACATACAACGCCATCCCCGATTGGCTCCGCCCGACCCCCAACCAGCTCTTCATGCCACATATCAACATCGTCGACTTTGTAGTCTGGCCCGCATTCCGCGAGCTCGCCGTTCAGATCCCCGCCATGCAAGAACGCATGGAGTGGCTCATGGATATGAGCATCAGCATCCAGTGCGATTGGTCGTTTGCCACAGGAGAAGCTCTCTGCAAGAATGAGGACACGGGGCAAATTGACCTGTGCGACACGGCCAAGGAGGTTGTACGAGACCTGACGAGCTGGAGCGTCGGGCCGAGCTTTAGGGGCTATGTCAGTAATGCGGATTCGTACGTCAGGATCCGGACAGAGGGATACTAAGGGAGGCAGAGGTGTCCGGGCAAATATCTTGACGTCGTCCCGGTCGAACCAAACAAGGGCACGCTTTCACGGAAAGAAGAGAGTTTCAAGATGACGAATCTATATCTAGCGTTATTGGTAAAGGGATGTCAACGTGTATATTCCAGCGAAAAGCATATTGCAGGGAGTTGGTTGGGTGGCATGAGTGCAACTGCACGATGGGCGCACGAGGCCAGTTTAAGAAAATGAGCGTAAGAAGTACGGCAACTCTTCTCTCACTTTTTTCTTCCAACACACTCGGTCGGCCTTGAGGATGTGACGTGAAGTTTGCAAAAAAAAAGGGCATTTGTCACGGTCATCCTGTGCGCCTCCGCGAGGATACGTGTTACGTTCACCCTTTCCAACGATCTAGTGGCGTGGACCAGGATGTCTTACCTGTTTAGGAATAACGTGTATCGTCAACACTCCCGAAGCCATATCTTTGCTTCTACCTTTTAGTAAACCTGATGTCAGGCCACTGAGTAAATTCATAATACCATGACCCCAGTAAAGCACCCTAGAAAAGGCCACGAAGCATAATTTGCTAATCAACCGACAACGCACCAAAGTCTCAGTCCATGTATCAAGTGAATGTTATCATCATTAGCCGTAGTGGCGAAAACACAGCCATCGTATCTGATCATCATGTGCATCATAAAGCATAGCTACTCGTAGCGGTGGCCCCTGTAAAAGGGCCAAAACAAGGCAAGCTTTCCTGCATCCCGTCCAACACCATCGCCATGCATTATCATCATCCCATCTGCTACTCATCGTGCACCCATTACCCCAAACCAACGCCAGATCATCACCCATTGAATCGTAAGCAAAGCGTCATCTTTCGTACCAAACATCCGATGCATGCACACAGGCGGCAGAGAAAGGGGGTCCTGGTAACAGCTTCGAGTATGCTACAGATGCATCCAGGTCGAGCGTACAACGCATCACATCAACGTGTCTCAAATGACCCAATGAACAACACCGTCCCTGTGATACTGGCGGCGACGATGAGGGTTCAACAACAACTCCTTGGTAGCGTTGAGCTGCTGCATGGCCAAATGCGCGAGCTCCTTTTCCTTCGGGGTGGCTTTGTCGGGGTGCATGGCCATGGCCATGCGACGGTATGCGTTCGTGATGCCGTCGACGCTGACCCGCCACGTCTCTAAGCCCAACATATGGTATAGCAGCATGTTGACGGGGGGAAGAAGGTTCGCGGGCGAAGAGGCCTGGTTGGTGCGGGGGCGGAGGGCGCGAGCCGATGACGGAGGCGGTGGACCGGCGGAGGGCGTGAGTGGGAAAGAAGGGCCACGTGGTGTTGCGGGGGAAGTCATGGAAACGGCTGGGCCGTAGTTCTCGAGGTTCTCCCAGTAGGGGTCTGCGTTGGAGAAGGGGAAGGGGGTGTCTGGCAGACGCGGAGATGGGGCGGGCGTAGAGTTGGTTGAATGGGTCCTGTCGCTGAGGGGGGTGCGTGGAGTAGTGCCCGTCTTTGAACGCTTTGGGGTTGATGGAGGCCTTGGGATATCGGTTGCGGCATCAGTGTCGACGAAAATGGTGAAGTTGGGTTTGCGCTTCTTGCTTTGCGGTTTCTTCAACGTAGGCGACGGGGGCGACGGACGCAATGAGAGGCTTACCCTCAAAGAAGATGGAAGCGTAGAACCTTGCGAGCGGGTTCGAGGACGAGAAGGCGCGTGGCGGAGAACTTGAATCTCTTCATTTTCCACAGTAGGGAGCGGCGTGGCGACCGCAAGGGAGAGCAAGTACACTTCGACAGCGTTCGACATCGTGACAGCTCACTGTAGAGCCATGAATTACAGTCCCCACAAATCAAATACGCAATAGCTTCAACAGAAGAAGGACATAGAGATTTTACTAACCTGAAGAAGTACAGAACAAAATTGCAAAGAATGGTGGGCCTCGACACAGAAGCGAGTAACAAGGCTGAAGAAAGAGAGGACGGCTACGGAGGGACGATGGCCTTTATAAGTAAAGAGTGACTAGCAAATCGAGGTTGAAGGAGAGTTGGGTAGCTGGAATAAATGTTAAGAATCAAGGTGACCGGCGCATCGTAGTATAAAGCTATTCGCGACAGCGCGCGAAAAGGCGCACATGATCCGAGCTCTCATGGTGAAGCCGACTAAGGGACAAAGCCGAGATTGGGGAAACGCGTAGAAATCGCGTACCGGGGTAGCCTTTTCCCTTTTCCACGTGTTTTATGGATTTGGATCACGCGTAAATGGCCTGAATGACGTACTGGGTACGTGAGGTAGGCAGCCGAGGGCGTCGCGATTCTGGGGTCGTCACGAGTCTGGAGGCGGGGGTGCGAGATTTGTGGCGTTTTGCGCGTTGGTAAGAGCGGGCAAGGCAGCCATAGTGAATGTTCCTGGGACTCTTTCGAGTGATGGGGGAATGAAGGCTGCATCGTTGTGATGTGCAAGTCTCTTTCCCGGATCGTGGTGAATAGGCGCGCCAACTGAGCCCATACCGTTGATGAGCCTGTTTGGGGCAGTTTAACAGATGAAGCTGCATCTACCAATATGGTATATCATTCGAACAGTTGATGGGGGATCCATTAAGGTGGTTGTAATGCATGGTGTAGTATCTGCGATACAAAGTTCGAAACGTCGCGCAAGAGCAATATAATTGCAATAGCGGAGAACCAGAATTGACGACCTGGAAGAAGGAAAAGGACGTTCTGTCGTAACGCATGGTACGGAATTCCGAGGGTCTCTGGGCCTTTGGATTCATGATTGAGCTGTCGTTGAGTTTTCTGATATTGGCACAGACTTTTGATGCGAATGTTGTGCTTTCCTATGGTAATATCAGTGTGCTGAAATATACAATGTTCGTCGCAAAAGCTAAGCCGCGTTGCAATATGAAGAGACGATTAGTAGAAACTGGGGGCGTGGGGTAAGTAAAGCCTATCCCAGAAGCCTGCCTGTCTAGGTGTTTTGTTATTCTGTGCGCAGAATTAATGACCGGAAAAAGTTGCTATTGCACATCACCAGAATGTCGATGCGAAGCCGGTGAGTGGGAAGTGCGATAGCTATTTCTTTGGTCTACAAGGAACTCATGTTCTTCGCATGCTACATATAGTGTTGCAATTAGTGAGGTGATGTGAGCTGGAAGTAGAAGCAAGCATGTGCTTTTATGGGGTTGGGACTAAAGCATCGGCCCGCGACGCCGATGACCCTCGCGTCTCAGCAACATCCCACACTCACCTCCAGCACTATCACAAATACGCGTAATTCGCTTTTGTAAAGTCAACGAATCTACCGTTGGTCAATTGATCTGCTACTAACCCGAACTAATCACGACTCAGACCACAAGATGAGGCACGGAGAGATGCCGATGCCGATGCGGGGAACAGCTATTCAGAACCGAACAGCCCGAGGAAGCGTCTACACATGACGCGCATCATCGAAGCATTGCTGTGATGGCTTAGCGTGACGCTTTCACCACTCATTATACCTACCAAAAAGACGTACAGAGACGAAATGAAGCTGGGTCCCGCGCCGACGCGTCTACGCCAGATCGCGCTAGTCGCAAATGATCGCGAGAAGGCGAAGCAATTGCTCGTAGGATGATTGCTGTAGATGCGCGTCTACAAGGCTGATAGTAGTACCAGACATACGTCCTTGGCACCCAAGTCGTGTTTGAGGACCCTGCTGTCGGACAATGGGGGCTTGAAAACTTCCTGAGTGGGTGTCGCCCCCTGTCTTTAGAGCTTGGTCAACTGACTAAACTGTAGTCCCTATTGGCGGCGACTTCATCGAGGTCGTCTCACCAACCAAGGCAGGTACGACAGCCGGGAGGTTGCTCGAGAAGCGTGGCGATGGCGGATACATGGTTATTATGCAGACCGAGGATGCGAAGAAGCGGCGCGAACATATTCAGGCGAACGACTTGGCCAAGGTCATCTTCGAACATGAGTATGAAGATTCGGTGTGCATCCAATACCACCCAAAAGGTTTCAAGGGTACGTTCACTACTTGGTCAACTTTCGTGGCAGGCGCAAGCGTAGTGGCTGACGGGCAGTATAGGCGGCATGATGCCTGAACTCGATTCCCACGTACCTGGGCCGAACAACCCGACGCCTGTACGAACTCGCTTCTCGCCATGGCACGCGTGCGGCCCGGATGTCGAGAGATATACCCGCGCTATGGAGCAGACGGCTCATCTCACGCTGGAAGGCTGTGTGTTGCGCCTGCAGCCTGGCGACATTGGCCACGAAGCGGCCGCACGAGCGTGGGAGGAAACCTTTGGCGTGATCCGAAGCCGAGACTTGTTGGCCTTTACAAATGCACGTTTGGGCTTTACCCCGGGAGAAGAAGCGCAACCAGAGGGCCTCGTTTCCATCACTGTGGGCGTCAAAGGCAAGGAGCATCTCGATGCTATTCTAGAAAGAGCGCGGAAAGCCGACATATGTGGACAGGGCTGGATTGAAATGTGCGGCGTCAAATGGTACCTGGCCCTGACAGGTCACAGCAACGATAGGGGCAAGCTCTAACTACGCTCGTCATCCGTCGGCTTGATTTCACACCGTTAGGTGAACCTGCACTATGCGATAAGTGCGAACACGACTTGACTCGTGCCACGTACGAAAATCCTCCTGCAGGCCAAGAGCTCAATGAAACAATGAGGACCTCTAAGCGCGCCTTTGAGTACAGAAGCGAGCGTTGTACCCCGCCATCCCGTCACATGATCTCTGTTGTCAAGCAGGTTGTTTGTTGCACTCGAACTCCCCTCAGCTATAACCAGAGCGGATGCGTCGAGACTTTGGCATTCATTCTCCATTATGCATTTATCAGAACGGAGAGCAGTTGGATCGAGCCCCGTGGTCAAGAAAACCGCACGACGTACGTCATCCAAAGAGTTGCGCTATGCTCGTGCTCCTGCAAGGAACCGCCAAATGGTGCGTGCGCCCTCGAAATTCACATCAACGATAGATACCTCTAGTCCACCTTCTGTCGGATGTTCGCCACTGTCCTCCCCGCTGCGCCCTCTGCGCCCCCCCCCTCATCGCTGCCTCGCCCGCTATTCTAGCGCGTCGCTTCCTCAAACATTGAGCACACAAGGGATGGGTGGAAACTCGGCATAAGACAATCTGGTAGATCCAATGCGTGCGCATGTTGTAGCAGAGCATCAACGCACCGGCAGTTTGACTGCACCATGACGCACATGGTGGGCGAGGAACCAGTGCTGGGGTCATCAGGCTGAGGTGTCTGGAGCTGGCCTCAGACGACGCCTGGTGTGCTTGGCTCCTGCGCGTAGCTTTGCTCCGGGAATTATGCGACTCGACAATGGTTTTGGCTCAAGTGCTCTCGTACTGGGGCAAGTCAGGGCTCCACTACACGGATGCCCTGCGGATGCCCTGCGGATGCCATGGGCTTTTGATGTGACCCAGCTTGGAATTCGGCGTCGTTCGCCTACCGTCAGCACTACTATGGCTAGCGCAACGGTGGAAGAGCTCACACATGCACCTGGGCTGTGCAGACAGATGCGATCGCCAAAATTTTACGTCGTCGGAGTGCCCAGCTGCGTACTTGTAGCTTTGGAGGCATAACGTCACAGCCTTCGTCCTCCATCCGTGCATCCCATGGATAAAGTCCACCCACCTCGAACACCACCCTTCTTCACCATCATTGAGCATTCTCCGCTGAATGCTCTGACTTATCGGACAAACAGCGAGCTCGGTTCTCCGGCTTGCATTTGTCCATCACTTTTATCTAGCACATACTCGCATCGCTCCCACACCATCGTGGTTGCCGACCTTCACCATGTCAGCACAGAAGAACCATCTTGACGACAGTCACCTGTATGGCGCAACCAGCGCTCCAGTTTCGCACGAAGAACACTCCTCGGGTCCATCTGCCGCTTTCAATCGCCAAGCAGAGAGCGCAAGCCTCGCCGCCCAATACGAAGCACCGCGATCAAACCCCAATGCTCAGGTGTGTACTAGGCGATGATCCGAGAACTAGTAGCTAACACCAAGTCAGGTCTGTTCCCATACCTCGTGCCACCTCGAACGCGTATCTTCATTCGTGTGCAGTCACTCTTATACATCGGGGTGTTGCGGCAACGCCTTCCAATCGACTGGCTCGTCACCTTCCCACTTGTCGCTTCCACATTCGGACCCTTTTCCCAACCGCAATGATCCAACCACATCCACGATCACGGACAATTCACTACATTGTAATATCTGCGATACCAAATTCACGGGACAATACGGACGCGGAAATCTTGCACGACATGTGAAACACAAGCATGCGAAAGCGAGCAAGGTGCCCCACATGTGTCGGCTTGCTGCATGTCCCAAAGTTTTCGCACGTTCAGATGCACGGCAAAAACATGAACGAAAACAGCATCCATGGTTGCATCCCGAGCCCGTTGAACGGAGATCCTACAACGCAGTCTCTCACAGAGAGACGGCAGTAGATACCATCACAACTGCAATGGCGGGGCCAGTCCCTCACGTTGAAGAATCGACAACCCATACTGCAACTATGTTTCAGCCTATATACCTTCGCGAAAGCTACTCGCAACTTTTGCCTACGTTGGACCCGTCAAGTCCACATGAGCCATCCCAAATCTCCAATACCGATCGCCAGACTGCGCCAGCCATGAGCGCGCAGTCAAGTAATCAAGGCTTCAACAACCATGGCTCGTCTCAGTACTACCTCACGCCGCACACTGGGCCTTTGTCCGTACACGATTCAGTCGACAACATGCTTCTCAGTCCCTCCGTTCCCACTTACTCTATTCCAAGTGCTCCTCATACTTCAAATAGTCTTGGGCATACCCTTCGCCAAGGAATGGAGCCCGATTACCAGGCCTTTCCCGAAGCA
This sequence comes from Stemphylium vesicarium, assembly GCA_004380135.1. Taxonomy (NCBI): domain Eukaryota; kingdom Fungi; phylum Ascomycota; class Dothideomycetes; order Pleosporales; family Pleosporaceae; genus Stemphylium; species Stemphylium vesicarium. The sequence continues at coordinate 56,324 of QXCR01000101.1, read as the reverse complement.
TATCCGCAATCAGAGGATCCCCTATTCATCGACCCCCGTGTCCTAGATCATCATGCAGAGGACTTTGATATACTGAACGATGATATTGAAGGATATGTGAACGACAATTTTGGCCTACTGAACGATGATTTCGAAGGGTGAGAGGATAACCAATGATCGCGAACCGTATCGTACTTGATTTCGTATTTCCCTTGTTGTCTTTCCTGTGCAATTTGCTCTTTATCCTCCCTGTAAATACCCTAGCGAAACACGAGGTTTATCAATGACCATCTCAGCGCTTATCGCTAATTCTCCATCTTGCTCGTTTTCTGCTCATCGGGTTACGGTTCGATGCTCTCATCCGTTCCGACATGTCCACTTGAGCGTGCTCCACACTCTCAATTGTGTAACAAGTCAAGCTTTTGGGCTTAGCCTCTCCACATTAAACGACCCGACCCTTTGAGCCTCCACTTTCGTTTAGAGGGCGTAGTCCAATTTGGGTTCTGATTCGTCGGCCACTCTTCGGCGCGTACTCCACGTTCGTGTCGATCACAAGCTAAGTCGAGGAAACATACTCAGCGGTGGATTAATGGCTTTGGAATGGTTTACTCGGTGTGTGAAATGTACAATCCGATCCGATATGTTCACGCCATAGAAATCCATAGGCTGATCGCTCTGTTGTATAAAAAACCAGCCCGCTATTATACTTTGCACCTCACTTCCAATTCTACCAAGCCCGACTTGCAACTGGCAAAATGAGACTCGCTTCTCCCATTGTCTTCAGCGCTACTGCAGCCGCTGCAGCTGTCTTGCAAACCCCAAACCATAACACCATTCCAACGACTGAAGCCAGAACCGAAGCGCACTCCGCGACCACACCATCTTCAAACGGTACGTTTCAACCCTCAAACAAAGCACAACACGCAACCCAACAAATACTCACACAGTCCCAGCCCCAAGCACTGGGGCATGGTGCTCTACCCAAGCTTCGACTCCATGGACGTAATCGGCGTCCTAAACCCGCTCTAGCACCTCGCCTCGACCTCCTACCGCATGAACCTCTCCCTCCTCTCCACTACGCTTGACCCCGTCTGGATCTCGCCCGCGCTCCCGGAATACGACCGATGAACTCTTCTTTCTGGTGGCCCATGACGCCAACGCACACCCTCGATACCGCACCCGACGACATTGAGGTCCTGCTTGTTCCCGGGGGGCTCGGCAGTATTTACCCGGATGTTAAGCCGCATGTTGAGTTTATCAAAACGAAGTATTCGAAGCTGAGGTATTTGCTTAGCGTTTTTACGGCGTCGGGGGTTTTGGTGCTATCTCGGGTGTTGGATGGACGGAGTGCGACGACGAATAAGGAGGCGCAGGGGTTAGTCACTGCGATGGGCGAGGATGTGCTGTGGAGGAGTCCGGCGAGGTGGGTTGTTGATGGGAATATTTGGTCCAGCTCTGGTGTAAGTTTCTTCCTCCCCCATCCCTTTACTTTCTTCCTGTTTTGTGGGTGGCAAATGCTGATTAAGGGTTCCAGGTCACCGCTGGCCAGGACATGATTTTTGACTTTATGGAACAGGTTTATGGGAAGAATGTTACGGATGCTGTGGTGGCTACTACGGAGTATGATCGCGCGAGGGGAATGTGCGATGATCCTTTTGGTGAGATTCGCGGTGTTGAGCCGACGTGGGAGTGTGTTGATGTCAGGAAGGGTCATAATGGTACTGCGATGGGGCATTGAGCTGAATGCATGTATGCCTTTAGATGAGGGAAGATTGTTGCGAAGAAGAGATTCTGGAGCAGAAACGAATACAAACAGAACGCGCATGCTTGCTGGAGTCCTTGGGTCCGCCATGTAGGGTAGCAGTGATGTGTATAGGGTTAGCGCGGCTTACCAACCAAGAAATATAACGATCGCTCGGCTACCAAGATATCAATTTTCATTCAATGGAGTACAAAAGTCTTTGAATAAATATGAAATTACCCTACAATCGACTTGAGATCTTCTCCAGTGTGTCACCGAGTGCGTACTCCGAGGCGACTGTCTTACTCCTAACCTTGTCGCCTTCCTCCTTGGTTACATAGCGCGCTTCTACAGCTGGGTTGTAGTTGAACTGGCTCGCTTGCTTGATCTCTTCGTCGCTCATGTTGACGTTCTTTTTGCCGTCTGCGCGCTTGTACACATTAATCACCACGGCTCCACCCAAGCCAAGGTTATGTTGCAGCGCGACATCGGCGCCATCAGCAAGTCGGTTGTTTGCCCAGCCGCGTAGCTGCCATGTCAACTCCGCACACTGTGCAAGACCAGTCGCGCCGAGAGGATGGCCTTTGCTAATAAGCCCACCGGACGGATTCACAATCGGGCCTTTACCACCATATGTTATATCGCCATTGCGAACCATCATATGGGCCTTTCCAGGTTCACTGAAGCCCAGGCCTTCCAACAAAATGAGCTCGTTTGCTGAGAAGCAGTCATGGAGCTCGGTGACTTTGACGTCTTTGGCGCTCACACCGGCTTCCTTCAGAGCTGCCTGGGCTGCACGCTTGGTCATATCGTAGCCCACGAGATCCATCGAGGACTTTGAGTATAGCTGGGGCGAATCTGTCATGAGCGCTTGACCTGCGATGAGGATAGCTTGACTCTTCAGGTGTGGTCGGGCGTCCAAGAACTTTTGGCTCACAATGACGGCCGCACCGGCACCGTCGCTAGTAGGGCTGCACTGCAGCTTCGTCAATGGGAAGTGAATCATGGGAGCCTTTTCGATTTGCTCAAGCGTATAGACATCTCTGAACTGGGCATAAGGGTTCTTTTGGCTGTGCGCATGGCTGATCCTCGCAATCTCAGCGAAGTCGCGCGCCTCTGCACCGTACTTCTCCATATATTCCAGGCCAGCATTAGCAAAGTACTGGGCATTGGGTGGTGAGTTTGTGATGCCACGTGTGTCGGCCATCATCCGCATCGAAAGTCCCATAGGGGAGGGTCGGTCGTTCCAGGTAGACTTGATCGAACCCGGCTGCATTTGCTCGAACCCGATGACAAGCGCGCAATCGATAGCACCGTTCTTGACCAGGGTGCGGGCAAGGTGCAGCCCTGTAGAACCGGTGGCACACGCGTTGTTTGTATTGTAAATTGGAATGCTACCCGCGTATTAGTGCTTCACCTCAGCGCCAATGTGGAATATCTAACCTGCTCATGCCGAACTGGTAGAAGATTCTTTGGCCACTCGTCGTGTCGCCATAACAATAGCATGCTACTCCTGTCTCGACATCATCGTAATTGATTTGAGCATCGAGCATGGCTTTTACACCTGCTTCATAGCCCATCTCGGGATACGCCCGTGTCTGCCGGGGCTTGATGAACTTGGTAAGGCCCACGCCGAGAACGTAAGCTGGTATGTCATTTTTCGGCGCCATTTTGGATTAACCTTGAAGATACGAGTATGAAGATATTAGATATCTCACGGTGGAGTTGAAGTTTGACGTCCTGTCCGGATAGTACACGCATCTGGTAGCCCGTTGAAGGCGCCATGGGCCGAGGTTCTGTTACCCCACTTTCCGCCACACATCAGCGCGTTCGACTCGTTCAGTTCCTTACTAAACATTGCCACCCGGATTTGACGCCGCTTCAACTTCTTTGACAGGTCAAACGCGTTGACGCGCCTGTCTACATGTCAATGCGATGGCGTCTCCAGCCACCTAGCGCTGCCTTAGTTGTTGCCTGACAACTTGTCATCTGAACCAGGATCTGGGTGAAACGCCTTCACCCGGGCATCACCACCAACAACAATAACCGCCTTCGCACCCACCATTATTCACCGTGGCGCTGCACCGAGTGGCTAGACTATCCGGGTAAGAACTTTTACGCTCTCGATGTATTCTGCTTTCGAATAAGAGCCCTGGGATCGGTCGATGGCGACGATACACCTTTCTTGCGATCAGGTCAACTAGACGCCGTTCCACCTCTTCATCTCCTTTCATCTCCACTATCAGGTCGTCCTCAGTGCGGTGGGCGATGGAATCAAGACTTGCGCGTTCGCCTTCAGAGTCGCAAAAACTGCGACGCAGCCTGACTCCTGCAGCCACCGGGTCAAACAAGAGATAAGGTACCCTCGACTCGAAACAATCAATGGGAGATGGTGTTTTGCTCAGCGGCCCACATGCAATTTCCAAAGGATGGCGGCTTCATCCTTGGCGATTCGTTTCGAAACGGCTAGACTCCACCACAACGTCAGGAATATGCCGAACACACTTGAAACATGGCAGACAACGAATAAACATGTATTTGTTGCCGAACTGCGCAACGGCCCCTCCTCGGTCATGCGCTATGCAATTAACTTCCCGCAGTGGTGCAGACGCCAGGGAACCGTTTTGACATGCGTAGCGCTTCCGAGGACCATGTTCCTGGACCACAACAGTCCAGATGCCGGGGTCGACATGACCGCAAGGCTGCATCGTGAGCTTGTTTGACGGACACTAGGTCGGAGATGGCTTTCCTTCTAGGACATGGCGGATTGAGGCTTGCTTGGCCCGCACTTTGAGACAGCCTACATATAGAGAAGCATGCTGCTGTGGCACAATCGATACAAGCTTCCTTGCATTCATTCATTCTTTCGCTTTCTTTGCTCGTTCCCTTGAACGTTGCTTTCTGGTCATTCTTTACAGCCTTGACGGCTTCACGCTCTTTTTTGTAGGCAGTGCCACACAATTTTTCCTCTCTGTACTTTACTTTCAACCGCAGACATGGCTCGTTCATTCCTCCTATCCACCGCCCTTTTCGCCCTTCGCGCTGCGGCTCAGACTTCTTCGGCTTACACCGACGAGAAGACTGGTATTACGTTCCAAGGTCTTCACCACTCCTCGGGCTACAAGCTCGGTATCGCTCTTCCTGAGAACCCAACAACCGACTTTATTGCTCAGATTCAAGCGCCTGTCACGAATGGAGAAGGATGGGCTGGTTTCAGCATGGGTCAGTCCATGACGGGCAACCTCCTCGTCGTTGCCTGGCCCAACGAGGACAAGATTATCTCGTCTTTCCGTGAGGCCACTGGCTACACCAACCCGGCTGTGAAGACTGGCGACTTCACCATGTCGCCTATCCCAGACGGTACCTTTGTTAACGAGACTGCTTTCTCATACACATTCCTGTGCTCCAACTGCATCAGCGATGACCCAGCCAGCGGCATGGTCATCTACGAGTCCCCCGGCGTCAACGTCATGGGTTGGGCTTACTCAGACAAGGCCTTGACCGACCCTACCACCACTTCTGCTGCCCTCAACTACCACGATGCTGGTTTCGGTGCCTTTGGTCTTCCCATGTCGAACGCTACCAGCACCGACTTCGACACCTGGGCTGCCCTCGCTGTTGCCAGCACCCCCGACGCCGGAAACTCCACCACACCCGGAGGTAACTCGACCGCACCAGCTGCCCCAGTTGGTAACACCACCGCCACTGTTGCCAACACCACATACGACTACATCGTCGCAGGAGGAGGTGCCGCTGGTATCATCGCAGCCGAGAGGTTCGCGGAGAGCGGCGCTTCTGTCCTCTTGATCGAGCGTGGTGGCCCTTCGTACGCTTTCACAGGTGACACTGAGGTCATGACCTGGAACGACACTGTTTCCATGTATGACGTTCCTGGATACGGCTACTACCTTAGCGATGTTGGCAGCCCTGCTTACTGCTCCGATACCGCCGACATGGCAGGCTGCCTTCTCGGTGGTAGCACTGCTGTCAACGCCATGATGTACGTCAAGCCCCAGGAGCGCGACTTCGACGACAAGTGGCCTGCGGGCTGGAAGTGGGCTGATGTCTCAGCCGCTGCCGACCGTCTCTACGAGCGCAACCCCGGACAGACCTACGGTTCTGAGGATGGCGTCCGATACGACGATGGTGCTTATGATGTTCTCTCCAACTTCTTCGCTGGTCAAGGATGGACTGAGACCGACTTCGTCAAGAACCCCAACGCCAAGGTCGATGTTTACGGCCACCCAACCTGGAACATCGCCAACGGTCTCCGCTCGGGTGTCGTCAGGACCTACCTTCCTCTCGCCCAGGACCTCGACAACTTCGACCTTATGATGAACACCAACGTTGTTCGTGCTGTTCGCGATGGCTCGGCTATCTCTGGTGTCGAGGTTGAGACTGCCGATGGCAAGCGCGTCATCTACAACGTCAACGCCGGAGGCAGCGTCGTCCTTTCAGCCGGTTCCATGTCTACCCCTCGTATCCTTTTCAACTCCGGTATTGGTCCTGCTGAGCAGCTCCAGACCGTCGCCAGCGGCAACAGCGGCGTCAAGCTTCCCGACGAGGCTGACTGGATTGACCTTCCAGTAGGCGCCGAGATCAAGGACCACCCCATCTTCACCGTCAAGTTCAAGACAAGCTCTCCTCTTGCCGGAACTGATAAGGAGTCGCTCATCACCCCCAACCAAACTACCATCGACCTGTTCGCCAAGGGCTCTGGTATGCTCGCTCAGTCCGGCCAGCGCCTGAACTGGTGGTCATCTGTCAACACCACCGACGGCAGCGAAATCTTCTTCCAGGGTACTTGCAATGCGCCTGAAGACGACACCGTTCAGATGAAGGTCTACATCACCCACGGCTTAAAGTCCGTCGGTAGCCTTGGTATCACGGCCGACGGCGCCACCACCTTCGGCACCGACCCGCACATGACGTCCGATGTCGACACCGAGGCCATCACCATGATGATGGACCGCCTGATCGCCATGACGCAGGGCGGAAACTCAACCCTGTCTCTCATCGCCCCCACCGGCGTCACCAACGTCACCGGCGCCGATCTGATCAAGTCTTTCAAGACGGGAAGCCACTACGTCGGCACCGCCAAGATGGGAACAAAGGGCGACGCCGGCGTTGTCGTCGATACCGACACAAAGGTCTACGGCACCGACAACCTGTTCGTTGTTGACGCGTCCATTCACCCGGATCTCCCCACTGGAAACACGCAGGCTATCGTCATGGTTGCTGCCGAGGCGGCTGCTGAGCGTATCCTTGCGCTTGGTGGTGGCGGCGATGCTAAGCCTAGCACTCCGGCGGTTCCTGAGGACGTCAGCTCTGCTGCTCCTGTTGCCATCTCATCCGCTGCGTCTGCGCCCATCGGTACCGCATCCCCTGCGGTTCCTACCGCTGCACCAGCTTCGTCCGCCGCCCCCGTAGAGTCCGCATCCCCCGCCTCATCAACCACCCCCATCGCCTCCTCCCCAGCGCAATCCTCAACCCCATCCGCCCCCGCTGCGTCCGCCCCCGCTGCGTCCCCTGCCCCCGGCGCCACAACCGCAGGCCCCTACGAACGCTGCGGCGGTACCGGCTTCGACGGCCCCACCACCTGCGCCTCGGGCTGGAAGTGCGTCGTCCAAAACGATTACTACTCCCAATGCCTCCATGACACAGCTTCCAAGCGCGGTCGCTCCGCTCCTGTAGCCCGCCGCCACAGCACCGTTACCAGGCGCTCCATGGCGGGACATAAGCCTGTTAGCCCTGTGGTTGTGAGCGAGCATGTTCATGCGCTGAAGCTGGGGAGGGCTAGCTATTTGGATGGGTATGGTGCTTAGATTTGAGGTGGTATTGTGGAGTGATGTGGGATGTGGGATGTGAAATGTTGAGAGGAAAAGTTTTCTTGTATATATGTACACCCCCTCTTTTTTTTTTCTGGGGGAGGTTCTATTCTGTTTGGCTGCGCCTTGTTTCGTATAAAAGTGTATGAAACTTTCATTTCTTGTGTGTCATGAAAAGATGATCATCGTTTCGTGTACTTCTGCATGTGAAGACTTGTCCGTGACGTGACATGGGTCGTTGTTGCATGATGAAAAGGGGGGTTGGGGAATGTTGGAGAAGAGATCGATCAGGTCACATTTCTAGTGCCTATCTGTGTAAAGGGGAAATGTCGTGGTCCTTGAACACATGAGCTCCAGCTCTGCTGATTTATTCTGAGAAGGGAGGAGGCCATGATAATCCTCGTTTGTTAAGACATGCAAAGCTTACACAAAAGTACATGAAGCTTTGCTGATGGGCGCAAGATGGAGGTATGCATGCATGCATCTCCTTGGCATACACAATGCGGATAAGAGCGAGGCAGGAACGCCAAAGCCAAGGCGAACGCAAAGTTGGGAAGTAGGCACGATAAGGACGGCTTAGATGTAAACATAACAAGTAGCCGCTGATATGACGATAATACATTGAACCGGGTATAATGCCATACGAACGTAGTCGAAGCAAAAAAGAAAAAGAAATGTCCTCCTGCTAGAAAAAGAAGCCCTCATGAATAGGAAAAATTACAACAATATGTGACAGAGAAACAGAAGGAAGCAAGTCCGCATACGCATCGTATCCGCTCTCGTACGTAAGAAGAACACACCGTCGGCCGTAATACCACCACACTAAAGTCTTCATAATCTCCTCAGTGTAATGGATAGATAAAAGCAGTTAATAATCTTGGTCTGCCGTGAGTTTCTGAGCAGTCCTAGTGCTTTCGGCAATGGCGTCGTTGTTGAGCTCAGCGAGCTGGTTCAACGTCTCTTGCATAGCGGCCAACTGCTAGAGAAGAATGTATTAGCCATCTGTTATTTGGTTGCGCAGCGAATGTCGGAAAAAACAAAAAAGCAGAAAAAATCCACGTACGAGGGCGGCGCTTGGGTTCAACTCACAGTACCGACAACGTCAACGTCCTTGACGGGACTATTGCCGTTCACTTTGGTAGGCTGGGTACTACTAGCAAAAGGACCAAAGTCGTCTTGTTCTTCTTCGTCCTCTTCCGCCAGAGTGTTGATGTTGCGCTTCTCGCCTAGAGTGGCGGCGGCACGAGCGATTCTATCTCCGGCTGCGATGATGGCTTCCAGGCGGTCGATCTTGTCGAGGAGGTGCGCATTCTGCTTTTCTAGCGGTTCAACGCGGGCGAGATGCTTGCGAACAACCTCGCCCTTCATCGTCTCGATGCGGTCTTCGGCTTCCTCGGCGGCCTTGATAGCCTCATCGCGCTCGCGTTCGATGGCATGTATCCTTTCCTCCAAAGCCAATACATCAGGGTTTGGGGTGTTGGACTCAGCCGTCACGTTGGCTTCTCGCTGTTCGGCAGCTTCTCGTCTGGCGGCTTCAAGCTCGTTGGCGTGATTCGACTGTACAAACTCCAACTCAGAGGTAAGCGCATCGTACTTCTTCCGCAGTTGCTGTAGCGCTTCCGAAGTACTGGCCTCCATGCCTGCCATGAGCTCTCCTATGGCCTCCTCATGTGCCTGGTCCATGGACGCCTTTTGCTCCGTGAGGTCCGAATGCTGCCTCTGCACAGCCTCGAGTTGCTGACGTAGAGTTTGTACATCACTCGAGTGGCCTGTTTTGAATTCCTCTCGTAATAATTCGACAGCATCACTATGCTCTTTGTCGGTCTTTGAGATTTGTTGCTGCAGGATATCGCACTCGGATTGCAACTTGGATAGGGCTTGCTCATACTCTTCCTTCATGGAGTCCCTTAGTGTGTTGATCGCATCCTCGTGTTCCTTGTCGGCGGCGGCCTTTTCGGCCACAAGAGTCTCGTACTTGAGACTCATCTCAGCAGTTGCAGACGGATCGGATTGGTCCTTGGTGGCCAGTCCACTCTTGAGCTCATCAATCTCTGCGTGAAGCTCCTTCTTAAGAGCGACGATTTCATTGAGAGCAGACTGCTTGCCTGCAAGTGCTGCTGCCTTCTCCTGCTCCAACCGGTCGGCATCGCTTTGCATGATTTCCAGTAAGCTTGCATACTTTTGCTCAATCTCGGCTTGTTGGGTGTCGAGCGCCTTGGCATGGGTTTCTTCGTCTGCAAGCTGCTTGGCAAGGATACCTGCATGGGCCTTCTCCAGTTCTGAAAGTCGTTCGGATAGAGCATCCCGTTGCTTCTGAAGGCTCTCAATCTCAGACTTGCTGGAACCTTCATGGTTGTCTCTCTGTTGGATGACCATATTGTACTCCGTTTGCAGTGTGTCAAGGGTTTCGGTGGTGCTCTTGAGATCTTCTTGCAAGCCGTTGCACTTGGTCTGAAGCTCTTCAAGAAGCTGTTTGGACGCAGTATCCGCTTCCTCTTTCAGCGTGTTCATTGTGCGAGTATGCTCATCGTCTGCAGCAGCCTTCTCTTGCAACAGCTCATCATACTTTGATTGGAGCTCTGCAAGGGCTGCTTTGATCGAATGCTCCGATTCCGCCTCCAATGCTTGCACGGTCTGGACGTGAGAAGTCTCCATTGCTGTTTTCTCCTCAAGCAGCGTGTCGTATTTGGTCTGGAGGTCTTCAAGGAGTGCCCTCGAAGCGCTCTCCGACTGCTCCTTGGATGCCTCAATGGCGTCTTTGTGCGCGGTTTCCATGGCTGTCTTCTCTTGCAACAAGGAATCGTACTTTGCTTGAAGCTCGTTCAGAGCCTGGCTCGAGGAGCTTTCTGAGTCTTGCTTGAGAGCTTCAATGGCAAGCTGATGCTCATTCTCGGCAGCCTTCTTCTCTTCGAGTAGGAGGTCGTACTTGGACTGCAGCTCTCCAAGCAGCTGCTTCGACTTGCTTTCGGAATCTTGCTTCAGGGTTTCGATAGCGTCGGCGTGAGCATCCTCGGCAGATGTCTTTTCCTCCAGCAAAGAATCGTGGCGGGCCTGCAGGTCCATGATAATGGATTGGGACATTGCGTGGGCATCTGCCGCAGCGTTCTTCTCCTCTTTCAATGCATCCATTTGAGCTTGCAGTTCGCTGCCAGCAGCAGCTTCCTGGGTCATCGCATCGACGCGCGCCTGGAGATCAGCCACAAGTGACTGCGATGTGCTATGGGACTCTGTAACGGCCGCCATGTCTTCTTCGGTTTTCTTAAGCTTGGCGAGAGCATCATCGCGGTCTCGTGTCACGGAAGCAGAGCTGTCTCGTAGGTTCTCGATTTCTTGCTTGAGGGCTTCAAGCTCGCTGGAGCGTTCGGAAAGTATCTTTTCGTGTTGCTCCAAGGTCCCGTTCTTCTCGGCGACAAGAGCGTCGAAATCAGCCTGAAGGGTATTGAGTCGCTTTGTCGCGTCTCCCTCAAGATCTGCCCTTAGCGATTCGATCTCGCGTTCGTAATCCTCACCTATTACACGCAGGTCCTGTTTGTGCCTTTCTCGTAGTGCCTCAAGCTCGGACTTGTGAGTGTCTGCCTTTTTGTTCGCTTCGTTAAGCTCAGCCTGTGCCTTTGCAACATCGGAAGCATGTTGTGACTCTAATTGCTGCGAAGCCTTCTCGAGGGTGTCAATGGTGCTTCGCAGACCGCTGACTTCGTCCTTGAGCTGCTCGACCTCGGCGGCGTCGGTAGTGAGCTGCGCGTTCATGGCATCCATCTGTCGAACCAATTCATCGTTTTCGTCAGTCTTGATCTTGATAGCAGCTTCGTGTGTGTCTTTCAGATCTTGCATCTGCTTTTGCAACTCTTCGGCTACCTTGGCGCCATCAGTTGAGCCTTGTTGTAGTGCTACGATCTGCTCCTGCAGGCCATCGATAGACTTGAGGTGTCCAGAAAGCTCTTGCTCCTTGGCGCTCAGTTCCTCGCCGGCGGTCTTTTGTAGCTCTTCTATCTTTGCTTGTAATTGTTCGGCGTGGGCATTGCGCTCGCTCTCGAGGTCTGCGGAGGACTGGTCGGCGCGCTCTTGGAGTTTGGTGAGGTCGTCTTGGAGCTGCTTCTGGGTCTCGAGGTGGGCGGCGATCATGTCCTCCTTTGCGCCAAGTTCGTCGGTATGTTGCTGGTGTAACGAGGTAATCTCGGCCTGGAGCTGCTCGACTGCTGCTGAAGTCTCGGAAGACTTGGACTCGAGGGATTCCTGTGCTTGTTGCAGGGCCTCCTTGTGCCTCTCTTCCCTTGTCGCGACCTCGGTGACATACTCGTCGACGGTCTTGGTCAGCTCGTTGATCTTAGCATCGCGCGAACGAAGGTTGTCGGCCTGGGTCTGCTCCAGCTCCGTGAACTTGGTCTCGAGGTTTTCCAGCGTCTTCTTGGCAATGTCGAGCTCCTGCGCCAGATTGTCGCGCTCATCTTTCAGGGTCGCGACCTCGGCGGTCAGCTCCTCGATGCGGATGGCCTGCTCGGCTAGCTTCTTCTTCTCTTCGTCCCATTGACGACCCTGCTGCTCAAGCTCGGCATTCAGATCGTCCAGCACCTGCTGCAGCTCGCTGGCCTTGGCAGCCTCGGTGGCCTCCCTTTCCTGTGCGGCCTTTTTCTCCTCCTCCAATTGCTGGCTTTGTTCCTCTAGTTGCTTGGTCTCCAGGGCAAACTTCTTTTCCATGTCTTCGACAAGGATGTTGTGCGCGCGCTGCTCGGAAGACGGTGAGGCATCGGACCCGCTTGCAATGGCCTTGTCCTTTTCGGTAATGGCAGCCTGTGCGTCGGCCAGCTGGCTGCGCAGTTTTGCCTTTTCCGACTGCAGGTTATCCACTTCGCGGCTGAGGTCGTCGCACTGCTCCTGCAGCTTGTCACGGAGGCTCGTCTCCTTGAAGAAGTCCTGCATGATCTGTGCGCTGCGCCTCTTCATCTCGACGTCGACCTCGGCAGAGCCCGTGGGCGCGGTATCGGGGCGCGGAGAGTGCTCGCCGAGCTTGGCCAGGGCGGCTTTGGCAGGCGCGAGGGCGCTCCTGCGGTGCTCGACTTCGGCGTCCGAGGCGGCCTTGTCTTTGAGGGAGGCATTGCGGCTGTGCGAGGAAGTGACGGGGCTGGCTATTTCTGAGGCTGTGTCCTCGGGCTCTGACGATGCTGGCGGGGGAGGGGCAGCGGTAGAGCCAGGCAGCTTCTTGGCCTGTCCTGCTGGCACTTTGGGCGCGGTGCCCGCTATACGTGTCGCAGTGGATGGGCGTGTAGTTGCTGGTCTCGTCGACGAGGCAAGGGAGGCACGTGGAGCGCGCGTCGTTGCTGTCTCGGCGGCGGGTCGTGTCGTCAGGGGACGCTTCGTGGTGGCAGTGGCAGTGGCAGCGGCAGTCGTGGTCGAGCCGCCGACGGATGGCCTGGATGCTGGCTTCCCTGGCGATGCTCGCGCCGCTGCTGTCGACAGCGACGTGCCCGGCCGGCGTACTGCTGGCTTCTTCTTCTCATCGCCCGATGTCACTGAGGACACATCTGGCTCTGCATCCGAAGCTGTCTTGGAAGAGGAGATGGTCCGGCGCGCTGTTGTCCCTGGCGCTGGACGCGTAGGCGGCTTGCTCAAGCTGGATCCCGCAGTGCTAGTGCGTGAGGTCGTCGTAGAGGGCGCCTTTGACGCGGTCGTAGAAGTTCGCGTGCTGCTTATTGACGGCGCGGCCGGTCGGCGGGCGCTCGCTGCAGTGCTGCTGGTGGCAGTGGGCCGACGGGGCGCGGCTGCGTCTTTGGAGGCGGGTGAGGGCGCGTTGGAAGCCATCTTGCGGCGTACCGACGATGTGGGCGTGGAGGGGGCGGGCAGCTTTTTTGGCTGCGGACTCCCGACTGCTAAACTTTCCGAGGGAGGTCTGTCGCGGGCAGAGCCATGGCTAGCCGGGGTGGGCGTCGTCTCCATAGGGAGCCTCTTGTGGTCCAGGGGCCAATGTTGATCAATGCACTATGAAATGTATCAATATGTGATGGCGTGAATCAACTCTCGAGGCCAGGGCGCGAACGAGGGAGTCTGTTGATGATACATCAATATGGGGTATGCAACATTGGCAACCGTCGTCATGCTTCCGCCCAGTCGCAGCCACTACCTCTTTTCACACGCCCTCGGAGACGGCATGTGGGGGCGCCAAAAGCAGGGTCTCGCCCATTGCTTCCAGCTGAGCATCAACCCTCCAGTTTCACCCTCGCCGCCCATCGCCGCAATCACATCCACTGACGGTTGCACACGTTGAATTTGTCACGCTGCATTGATTACACCAAGAGAGTCTTGCGCCTTCCGTCTCAACGTGGGCCGAACCCATTGGAGCTGCAGCAAGGAGTATCACAGCCTGCAGCTCCCCCACCGCGCCTACAGTAGCCAGGAACAGCTCCAGACAAAAGATGCGCGATGGCAGGCTGCTATTACGTGCGACCCGCATTGACGTCATTGGCCGAATTGAGGGTACTCGATGAACTGCCTATCCTGCCAGCAGCCTCGTCGCAAGCAAGACAGCAAATTACCACTTTCTTCAACTGAAAGTCACTGCTTCCACCTTGCATCCACTCATAATTTACGTGTAACTCATAAGCCCCGTCGTCACGTGCAACTGAGTTCGACACTTCATGTTGCAGCCAGGCGTCCAACGCCTGTCCTCTCATTCGACGTTCTAGGAAACAACGGCAAATCCCTGGCTCATGTACAACCTATTGACACCAGGCAGCCGCCATACACAACCTCCCTGAGTGATATATATCACATCGATGATGCAAGGGCACGTGACAGAATGCTGTAGGCGGGCAACAGCGTCACCTACATATAATGCGCCATCTCATTCCGCATGAGCTCTATTGCTTCCCTCTGACGTGAATTCAATACAGTCATGGTGTACAATTCCGACGTGGGCCGCACCCCGGATCGTCTCTTCGCTATCCTCGTTGCCGACTTGACCACCACTCAGCTCGGTCAAGTCCAGGAAAAGTTTGGCATTGGTGCCAACATGTGCTGCCCATATGCCGAATACGAACTGTTCATCCAAGACAAGCGTGAATTGTCAGCTCGGCCACACGCGGAACTCAAGCGTGCATTTCCCGAAAAACAGCCTTTGCTTGTCATCGATTCGCGTACCCCAGAAGATGGAGGCATCTGGTACCTCGAACGCTTCGCTGATCAAGATGACGTCGACGAGGAACTCGCCGAGAACCTGAACACTCTCTTCAAGATACGCATGGACATTCGCGATGTTGTCATCAACTTCGTCAACTACGACATCGCCAATACCGATATTAGCGAGGACCTTGATACCGTGGATATTTCTCTTCCAATCCCAGAAGATTTCGACCAGAAACGTCTTCTTCCTTCCTGTTTGGATTGGATCGGTGAGCGCTATTTGAACAGGGCCACTATCATTGCTGTACCGGATGAGATGGAGGAAAGCACCGACTCGAGAGATCTTGATGGGTTTTTCCCGCCTCCCGACGTCGTGTATAGCCTGAAGGAAGACATTGCGAGACAAGCAGGGCTCGACGTCACATGGTCGACAGCATACGACGCACCGGACGAAATTACTCTACCGGACGGGACGAAGAAGAAGTTTCCAGAGGGCAGCAAGAAGTTAAACGTCAAGTACAATCCGGAGACGGCGGTGCCCAGGTACGAGAGGCCCGAAGGTAGTCTTTGATCATACCAATTTAGTCAAGTACCATCATATGTCACTGCCATGTTGTGCCAAGCCAAGCGTCTCTCTCGATAGTCTACTCTGCCTCCGGGGATGAACCTATTCAGGTGGATGATACAGACTTTTTTCGATTTCTAAACTACATCACGGCGGATTGTCCTTGTATCTCAACGCTTATGCCAAGCTTTCCGAGGGGTCTCCGAGTATGTTATTATTATTAGATCACTGTGGTAATGCAGATCATGACCATGGGAAGATGAACAGATGCGGGGAGGTTGCGAGTTACCGACGCGGAAGAATAATTCCTAGAGAGGGATATAGAATCTTGCTGGCCCCTTTCCCGCTTAGTGGTCTACGGGGTGAGTAAGCTTCAAGGATACAGGTATGAATTAAGGTGCGGTCATCTCCAACAACAACAACTCAAACATGCTGCAGTCGGGCATCGTACAACAGCCAAAATCAATCCATCGCGGGTTCATATCACCGCGTCAAAATAACCTCCAACTAGCAAAGCTTACAAATGCCAGGCGCCGTACAAAGGTCCGAACTCGCCTCTTACACACACATGAATCAGCGGCAGAAGGCACATTCCGATGTCAACATTCGAATCTTAACACATTGTACAACGATCGGACTAAGCGGAGCAAATCGAACTAGTGATGCCAAATATAGCTTCATCCCCAAAAGACTCTAGTTTTGCTGCACATGACATGAGCTAAAGCAGACCAGAACCTTATGCGCCACTTCGTTCAAGTCATCCCGGCGCCGCATGTACGACCCCTACGTAACGTTGACTGAACAGGAGGACGCCATCTGAGGAAGTTTAAGGCATTTGAACATGTTGTATAAGTAGTAGCTGCGCGTGCCCATTTGCTTTTCGACATCAGCAAAACACACTGTACACTCTTTTCTCATCATCTAATATCTACTTAGACGATCAAGTTCCAAGTCTCTCGACCTCTTCCGACATTGCAAAATGCTCTCAACCCTTTCTACAGCGCCTTGGGCTCAGCTCCTGCTGCTGTTTTCAGTAGCACTTCCAGTGCATGCACAACCCACCTCGACATGCCAAAACCCCGTTGTCAGGAAAGAATGGTAAGGCAGCCCAACACTTGGGGAAGTTTAGAAAAAAAGCCCCTTCTTCTAACACCAGCACTACAGGCGAACTCTCAACGACGCCGAGAAGCTCTCCTACATCGCAGCAGTCAAATGCATCGGCAGTAAACCGAACTTGACACCTACCTCTTACCACCCTGCCGTAAGAAACCATAACGATGACTATGTGGCTATTCACCAAAAGCACACTCCTAAAATCCACTTCACGGTACGAGACGTACTCTACTCCAACAGCCAAAAAAAACCAGTTCCTGTTATCTTTTCAAATCCCGTGACCCACTAACACACTACTGCCAGGGCATTTTCTACCCATGGCACCGCCTCTTCGTCAAAGCCTACGAAGAAGCGCTCCACGAATGCGGCTGGTCGGATGGTCAACCGTGGTGGGACTGGCGTCTAGACAGCGGCTCCTCGTCCGACTTCTACAACTCACCCCTCTTCGATGCGACCACGGGCTTCGGCGGCAACGGCGCCTTCGTCCCCGGAAACAGCACGAACCTCGCTCCGGGCATGGACAGGGTTGACACCAACCTGACGGATGCCCCCGACCGAACCGGCGGCGGCTGTATAACCGACGGGCCCTTTGCCAACACAACAGTCAACCTAGGTCCGTTGTACGCACAGGAATACAACCCACGCTGCATCCGCCGCGATTTTTCCTACACGTGGTTCACCAACGGGTCGGCGAGTGTTGTCGCAGATGCCATGGCGCTTCCGACCTTTGAACAGTTTGGCCCCACGACTGAGGGCGGGTTCCATCTCAGCGTTCACGTTGGCGTGGGCGGTATTTATGGCAATGTTAGAGACTTTGCTTGCAGCCGTGAGTAGCCCTGCCCCCCCTCCCCTAGAAACCCCTTTTTTGCAAGCTGAAGTTGCAGTTGTACTGACGAGATTTTGTAGCAAATGACCCCCTTTTCTACTTTCACCATGCCACTCTCGATCTCGCTTGGTGGTCCTGGCAGTCGCGCGATTTGGAGAACAGACTAGTTGATATTACTGGGCCGCTTGAGCCGAGGGATAATGCTAACCAAATCGCTGGTAATGCTACGCTGAGTACGCTACTGGACATTGGCACCGATACGGCGGTTACGACGCCTGTTGGCGATGTCATGGATATTAGGGGCGCGGCTATGTGCTACACTTACGACTCGCTATTTTGAGTAAGTATGTTTGGGGGGGGCGTTGCGGATGGCCGAAGAGGGGGCCATCACTCAATTTACTCTTCTCCTTTGTCGCTTTCCCTTGTCTCATGGAGTTTGGCGTTTGTGCGAGTCTCAAAAAAAAAGGCTTTTGGAAAATTTTGTACATAACCTATTATTCTCTACACAGCTATTAAAAGCCTTTAATATCAAAAAAAAGATCCAATCAAGTCACGCACAACACTTTCTACACAAACGAACATGCCACCTAGCCAAAATTCGTCTTCCACCTTCCCCAACCCATCCCGTCACACCCCCGCGCCGCCATTCTAATCTTGCACGCCTCATCATTCCACCGTTCACTAGCCCTCGCACGATACTGGGGCCGTTGCTTGCGCCCGCCATTCATATACGTGCCATCGCCACCGTACTCAAACTCAATCTCCTTCCCCCTCTTAGCGGGGTGATCAAAGCGATCAAGCCAGCGATTAAGATGCGCCTGACTATCCCTCGCACCAGCCGAATAGCTTAGAATAATCCTCATCTTGCGCTTCCGCTTCTTGTCGTCTACGCCAGCAGCATGCGTCTGCTCCTCCTCTCCTCCGCGCCACGAACTCAGCCGGTTAAGCTGCGCCGCTGACAACCGGTTCAGGAACGTGACTACAGGGGCGAAGTTGTGGTTGCGCACTGTGGTGGTGATGACGGGTGCGTAGAATAGGACGGCGTCTAGGAACTCAGCGGAAATTTGCGCGTTCACGCCTACTAGCCCGCAGCGTGTGACGATGTTGTGGGAGCTGGATTTTAGTCTGTTGGACGCGTCGCGGCAAAGGATTTGTTTGTAGATTTCGTCGCGCAGCTCGCGCGGGAGGGCGAGGAAGGGGGGTAGGGTGTAGGGTTTTTGCTGTGGGCGTGCTGGCTTGGTGTTCATGGTGGCCGAGGCGACTGGTTCGCTTTCTTGCTGGATGGGAGAGGATTCTGGTGTGGATGCGGTGGTCTTGCGTGCACGTTTCGCTGGCGCTGGCGCATCATCGTTGGTGGCTTTGGAGACTGGGTCGGTGGCTTCCGAGGCAAGTTTACGCTTTGAGCGCCTGAGCTGGGGTGTTGCTGTTGCAGTCATGGTTGCACAGTTGTTTGATCTCAAGCGAATTTAGAAGCGTGTTGTCCGTATATATATCTATATAAATATATATACTTGGTCCGCGCCGGGTTGGTATGGGGAATCCTTCAGGCAGCAGCTAGGCAACAATGGGGCTTGACTCGAGTCGGCTCGGTTGCCTGTTCGCCAGCCTCAGCAGCGCTCAACTGCTTAAAGAACTCAACGAAGTCTCTTTCCTGACATGAGCGAAATGGGAAAGCACTCAGCATCGGATGTTCGCTCCAAATCAACTGTTTGACCACCAATAGTACAAATCGTTGCAGCCGGTTGAGACAATGATTGGTAGGCCTCTTGCATGAACACCTACCTCTTCTGGCTGCTGTAATTTGGTAATCAGTACAACTACACGTCTGCGCAACGCATGCATGGTTCTCAATGAAGCCTAGAACTCAGGTACACAAGAAGTATGCAGTTTGAGACCCATGGCTGCCTCCAGGGCTGTGTTCGGACTCCCCACTCCCGCCGCTAAATACCTAGATAAGCGAACACGTGCCCGTCTGGCTGCCACGACTTCCTGCGACGGATCCCTGGTCACGAGAACATGACTTTGAGCAAACTTTTGTCAGCCGGCTGGACCTCGTGAATTTTGTTCAGCTACGCCAAAGTTTAATCCATTGAGGCGACGACACCCAACGATGACGCATGAATGCGTTGGTGCCAACCAGCGCTACACGTATTCGGCGCTTCTCGATTTCCATCCCTTTCTCCTTCACTCAGGTACCTAAATCAAATGTCTTTGATCGAGACCGAAAAGTCGTTTTTCTGCACCTGCGCCATGACGTCTCGACGCATCATTCCTGCTCCTTCTACCGTAGCTGAAACAGACTTCCGGGTCTAGGTACACGCAGACAGCTCAGGTACCGTACTTGACGGTACCGCGAGCAGTCCGTGTCGTACTGGCGCGCCTCAAGTGGATAGGTTGACAAACTTCTCCCCGTATTCTGCCTGATAAAGTTAGCGTCTCCGACTAGCGTACCGAATTTCCCTAGCGTAGCCGGCGAGCTGGCGTTCACTCCCGGGCGATCTGGCGAATTTTCCCGTCTAGCTGGTCCATTTCTTTCTTTAGAACTTGCCCAAAAGGTCAGGCTCTGCACTTTCTATTCTTCGACCCATCTTCCTGCAAACTACACTTTTCTCCACGGGAAGCAGTAAGTATGCGTTCGTTGATTCTCCTGCCTCTGTTTGCGCTGCTGCAAACATGCAAGGCTTTCGTCTCGCCTGATATATACTCCCTTACGGGGCCATCGGGGGCAAGTGCAGATCTAGGAGAGAACAGTCGGCCGCCTACTGTTCCTTCTCAATCAAGGTAAGAAAAGTCGACGCTCATCATGATTGTTTTTCTGACTAATGGCATGACAGACATGCAGCTGGACCAAGCTCCGGGCTTAATGTTTTCCTACCAGACTACAAATCAGACCCCAATTGGTATTTCTCCCCCAGGACATGGCAACCAGTGCATTCAATAACAGTATGTCAGGCTCGCTCTTGCCCTTTCTCTCAAGACAGTCGGTTTGCAAGTAAAGGTCATTGAAACGCTCAAAGTTTCGCCCCAATGCTGGGATTTACTCGTCTACACGCCTCCAAGCGTGAACTATAGCCCAAGCTCGGCGGATGTTACTGCCTTGACCTCTTTTGTGTCCAGAGGTGGTAGATTGATCTTCATGAGCAAGGTCCCCGCCGCTCTTCAATCTCTTGCGGGAGTGTCTGCATCTGCTGTAGACACGAGTGGTTCGAGATCCGTTTTACAACTGACGAATACGGAGAAGCCCGTGCAGGCTCTTCAGGGCTTCGACTTTACCGAGTACTACGATACAAACATGCCATTCTTTGAGAACTACACCAATACGGGACTCATCAATGTTGGTTACACGCCTGTGAGAGGCGCACAAACCCTCGGCAAGTACCTGGTTCGGAACAATGGTGTCGACAGCGCGGACAAGTCAGCTACAAGCGCAGCGATTGTCAAAAATCAGCCTACGGGTTCGAGCGGATATGTATACAGCTTCGGAATGGGTTTGGGATACCTCTATATCCAGGCCCAGAACGAGGCTGGTGGATACTCGCCATGGTACGATGGACATTACTACCCTGGATACGACATCGGAACGCGCATCATCAAGAACATCGTCACTACCAGTCCCCATTTCGCGAGCCTATGGACAGTCCCGTACAACAAGGGACTCGCCTTCACCACTACATGGGACATTGACACCTACGTCTCTTATCCTCACGGCCAGGGTATGGCGGCTGCAGCACAAGACCGGGGAGCCGCGGGTAACTTGAACCTGCATACCAAGTACATCACCGACGCTTACGAGAACGCGTACTTTCAATATGGCATTCCATACATCTATCAAATCACCGGGTTCCGAATGGCTCCTGATGGATACCCATTCATAGACTTTGGTAGTCATACTGTCAGCCACTCTCCGAACGCAGCATCCTTTTCCTATGGCACCCTGAAAGAACAGTTCATCAAGGGAAGCGACGCAGGATACGCACCGTATATTCACCAATGTGGACCGAACGCTGATGGCACTCCTGACAATGGGCAGAAATGCACCAAGGGAGGTACCAGGTAAGTTTTAGCTGTGTATAACACATATGATCATACTGACTTATTACCTCTTCTACAGTGGACTTTCATTCTATACTTCGGGTGCTACGGCATCAGGAGAGGTCCGCGTCAGCGCCTATTTGATTCGACATGTGCTTCAAGATGCATTCAAAACCAACTACAACATGACTGTCTACCGCCCGGGTAACCTTGCTTGGAGCAAATACCAAGCTTCGCATTGCGTTGCAAACGGCATCATCGGCGGTTCTTCTTGCGCAGGAAATTCGCACCTCACTCACCTTCCTTTCCAAGTCACGCATAACCGCGAGGCATTTCAGGAGCTCCCATACTACGAATTTCCACTCCAGTGGTCCGACGGTGATGGGAACATGAGTAGTGCCGACTTCCCGGGTTCCGACTTCTCGAACCAGATCAAAGACATCAAGAAGATGGCACGATATGGCGGCCACTACAACATATTGATCCACCCTTCGGACGCAGTCTTCGACAAGATTCAGATTCAGCGGGCACTTCACGATACGGTACGCCCTTTTGCAGTCTTCTTCAACCAGACAGGAATAGCCAACTGGTGGACCAACCGGGATCGGGCGGTTGTGAACATCACAGCAGCCAGTAACTCGGCTGCAACCATGACGGTTCGTCTGGATGGCGCTACCGAAGGGCTTACTGTTCAGGTACCTCGGAACTATGCCTTCAAGTCCGCCACGGGCTCCCTCTCGGTCTGTCAGCAACTTTCGTACGATGGAACGACGAACGCAGTGGTATTGCGGAACACAGCAAAGGGGCTTTACACGCTTAATTTCAGCGTTGGTACAAGCAACTCATCCGTCTCTAATTGCCCTGACTTCACCCCAAAGGCAATTGGAGACTCCGAGTGCATTGCCTGGGATGTCATGATCGACGACTTTTTGGAACTCTACTTTGGAAGCAACAACGTCAACCTACTTCTGCTGCAAACGGTTGCCACGGGACTTGCGTCGAATAATGTAGACGGGACTTTGCAACTCACCGCAACAACAAACAGCGGCGTCAACTCTTACTACACGGAGATCTCACGCTTCTGCTTCGACGCCACGCTCTACACACATCTTTACTTCGATATGGTTGCTCCCCCGGGTTCCACCTTTTACGTGCAGCTTGTCTCTTACGATTCGGGGTGCCTCGCTGAAGTTCCAAGTGCCACCTACTTGGATGTCACCAGATACGCTGCGGCCGATGGCTTGAACCACACGGTGACCATACCATTAACAGACTTCCAGGGACAAGATATGCTTCACGTGCGCGCCATCCGCATTGGCAATATCTCGCCACCTCAGACACCCATCTACATTGACAACCTTAAGATTCAGAAGCGTTGCGTGAAGGCACCAGGAGAAGATCACACTCAAGGCCTTGCAATCGAGTCATTCCAGAATGTTGATCGCTGGATCACTGGTATCAACAACGTCTTTGGCCAGACGGACTACAACCAGTCCATGACATTTGCGAAACTCTCAGAGTTGGGCAGAATGCAGTTGTTGCCGTCAAGCGCAAACTCTTTCTTTTACACTGATACTGCTGTCAATGGAGTCAACTTGAACGCCACCTCGTATACCGCAGTCTCTCTCAACGCGCGTGGCCCAGCGGGTGGGTCTTTCGACATTGTCCTAAGTTCGGGTACCAATACCAATTCCACCATCAGCACCAAGTCTTATGCAACCTTGAGTCAGGATAAATTCGCAAACATTACAATCCCTCTTTCGTCGTTCTCGGGGCTCAAGGCCGACTCCCTCGGTCGTATCACTTTGCGCAACTTCACACCCAATGGTGGTTCTTCTGCAAGCAACTTCACGGTGCGATGGATCTCTCTTCTAGGCGGCTTTTCTTCTAGTGGTCCTGATTCACGTTGTGCGACTGCTTCTGGTTACGTTGTATTGGACTTTTGCGACCCGAAGGAGTTCCAAACGCAGACCAACGCTCTCGGAGCTCCCATCACGGACGGAAAAACCATGCAATCGTATAAGCGTGTCGCCAGAGGGTCCGTCGATCTCGTCCCTCGTGACGCCAACTCTTACTTCCGCTCGTCGCTTGCGCAGTCGTCCAACTGTCTGGCAGTGAATGGATCCTACGACGCGATCAAACTCATCATTTCGGGACCACAAGGTGGAACCGCGAATATTGGATTTAAGTACGGGAGTGGAGGCTGCAACACCAACGTAACCACGTCTTACGTCCCAGTCACCTTCAACGCCGCCTCGACACAGACCACCATTTCCTTCTCTGATTTCCCAGATAACTTCGACCCAAATTATCTCCAGTCATTCGTCATGACCAACTTCAACTCTCCCGGCTCAACCTACAGCGTTTACTCCTTGGTCTTCACCGGACCGGCTGATAGCCCTGGTTGCGCGCTCTGTTCAGGCACCATTCTCAACACGTGCACATTCGTGTCCGAAGTTCCGCGAATGAACCGACTTATCGGCCAGGTGACTGACGAGGGCTCTCTTAGCTCATACTCTGTCAGCAGCGATGGCTCGCTGAGCATGGGCACCAAGAGCGACGCGTACTGGTACTCTCAATTCGGATCCAGCACATGCTACAACGCAAACACGGTGAACGCGACAGGCCTTCAAATCTCTGCGGCAGCCCCGGCAGATACCACTTTCCTGGTGTCGCTGCGATGGCAGACGAACGCCGAGTGCAGCATGACCTCGTCTCCGGTCTCCGTACCCATGACCTCGTACGTCAAGTTTACCGATGCTGCTTCGTACCAAGTCGCGCGCATCCCCTTTGCCGACTTCCCCGGCATCAACTCGAGCAGGCTAGACAGCGTCGCCATCTCGGCATTCAACCCATCTGGCGTCAACATCAAGATTGGCTGCGTCAGTCTGATATCCATCGACGCCACACCCGCGACCGAGACGTGCGACTGCCCCAGCGACGCATGGCTAAACTACTGCACTCGAGGAAACCCCAGCCGCAACGCCAAAGGCTATGCGCAGAGCGACGACGGAACCATGGAAGTCGAGCCCGTCATCACCAACGGTGCTTTGATCCTGCAACCAAGCATGTCGGGATCCTACTGGTACTCGCTCCAGAACTGCGCCGACATCTCTGCGTCCACGTATCTGCACATCAACGTCACGGCTATGGCGGGTGCGAGTTTCAACATTCAGCTGCAGAGTGGTGGGAATGGGTGTGGTGGCTCGACGCCGCTGCAGCGGGCTAGTGTGCCTAGCACTGACTATGCGAAGATGAATGGAAGCCCTGTTATCCTGAGTATTCCGCTGTCGGCTTACACGGCAATGGGGAATAGCGCCTTTTCGTTGAAGACGATTGATGCGGTGGTTTTGGAGGGTTTTGGAGCGGAGACGTCTACGTATGCTATTCATTGTGCGTACTTTGGTAGTGGCAAGGCGAATACTACCTCGGCCGCGTAGATGGATGTTTTTCTGATCTTTTGATATCCATTAGAGTTTTTGCATAGTTACTTTGAGCTGCTTTTATGAACAGTAAAACAAAATAAAAGTATACAATTAGGCAAGCGTTCTGAACTCGTTTCATTTCCATCTTTTCACTTCTTGCCTGTCGAACGCTCCAACTTCTTTGTGCTTACCTTGCGTCCTTCGGCTACATGCACCTGCAGCAGCGGCCTGGCTTAGCTATACAACCTTGGCTGGTAACCCGAATTCGGATATGTGGCGCAGTGCTTAGAAATGCAAAAACTGACAAAACACTGCTAGTGATGAGCCGCAATGAACATCCACAGCTACCGTCTTCGCCCTCGCTTGCCTTTAGATATAGCCCCTCTCCTTCCTAATCTAACACTACAAATATCTTTTCTTCCACAAAGCGAGGTCCATACGACATGGCCCCCACCACAGTCCTCATCACAGGCGCCAACCGAGGAATAGGCCTCGGCCTTACCGAGCGCTTCCTAGCAGAATCATCACATACTGTTATTGCTGCAGTGCGTAACCCAACACATGCAACCGCTCATGCACTGCAAAAGCTACCCACAGGTCCCGACAGCCGTCTCGTGATGGTGAAGCTCGACGCGAGCATCGAGCAGGACGCCAAGGACGCCGTCTCCGAGCTACAAGAGAAGCACGGAATCCAGCAGCTCGACATTGTGGTTGCGAATGCGGGCATCGGGTACATATACCCCACCGTCGCAGAGGTCAAGATTGCGGACATCAGGGCGCACATGGAGCCGAACGTGTATGGCGTGGTAGCGCTGTATCAGGCAACACGGGCGCTCTTGAAGAAATCAACACGCGAGCCTATATTTCTGCCCATGGGGTCGTCGGCGGGACTGCTGGTGTGAGTTTGATTTGATGTTTTTTTTCTCTCGCGGATTGGGTTGACAGCGGCCCTACTTAGCAATCACCTACCCATTCCCAACGCCGCGTACGCGCCAACCAAGACGGCAATCAATTGGTATACGATTCGCATCAACGCCGAGGATGAGTGGCTCAACTGCTTTACTATCGACCCGGGCCATGTTTCGACGGACCTAGGCGACGGCGCGGCGAGGGCTGTGGGTATAGGCGAGAAGGCGCCCCTTTCGGTTAAGGAATCTTGTGAGGGCATGATGCAGGTGCTGGCGAAGGCTTCGAAGAAGCAGTACGGTGGCAAGTTGGTTGTCTATACTGGGGAAATATCAGAGTGGTGAGGCCATTCTAGTTCCTCAGGGTCCGTGCTTAGCTGGACCCCGCATTTATTGTACGAGGTTAGCTTCAGTTGAGTGATGAGGCTTCAGCCCCTCAACACCCGCACCCAGGAAACCTATCTATGCACTAAACCGCCCAACTGCTTATTGACAATAATTGTATTGGTCCAAAAAGTGCCCGTTGGACGCATTAAGGATGTGATTTCTTCAGAACGCTCCCGGGAATACCTACGTCTATACAGCATACGATCGTCCACCCTCGCTCAACGTATACGCGTCACTGCCTATAGCCGGCCGATTCCACAAGACGAAGCCAGGATCGTACTCTTGCTTGATGGCCATCAAGCGAGCTAGTTACCGCCGTAGTAGTCAGTCTTCCAGTCCGGGTTGTTCAAGGTAGCCTCGCTGGCGTAGGGGCCGCCGCCAGATGTCATATCGCGCAGTAGCTCTTGCCAATGGCTTATCAGGGCGAAGCTGGAAGCCAGCGTATCCCAAGTGGCACGCTCGCTGCTCGCCAGGGCCAGATTGATGCAGGAAAGTGATTCGCGCCAGCCAGGCAGGACCGATTTGTAAACCACTGTGAGAAGGCGCGACATGGTGCGGAAGCCACCTAGCTCCTAGGCGTCATGTTTCCCCACAGGTTCGCGTAAAGCCCAAGCGCGCGCCAGCAACAAGACCGTCACCATACGCCTTCACTGTGGCCGACAGACTTACTGCCCAGTTGCCTGCGCCGCCACCAGCCAGCGCGCAGTACAAGTCATAGATTTTGCAAACCTCATTAGCCGCGCTGGCCGCCGTCACATAGCATGCAGCCTCTGCGACTGGAGCTCCTCGAATCAGCCTGCCCCCAATAGTGCTGTCGAGCGTGTTCCAGTCTGCATCACTGGACCAATTTGAATCGCCCAGAAGGACTCGATATCATGCGATAAACAATATAGCGGACATCAGGGCGCAAAGAGAGTTGAACGCTCGCTTTACCTTTTTAGATAAGACTACACTCCCCCTGGTTTAGCGCCCTACCGTAGTTGGTCAGCACATTTGGCACGACACCGATGCTGCTTTCACCCTCTTCACCTGCGCGATTTGTTTACCTTTGTTTCTCCACCAGTTGATCATGACTAGTACTGAGTTCCCGGACAAGCTTTATTCAAAGAGTCCGTGGCAGATGCTGACCTTGACAATAGTAACGAGTCGAGATCTCCGACGGTATCAGGAGCACAGCCTCAGCCTTGTGCGAGCTTCCCAACTGAGCAGCTTCCAATATTTACAGAAACTATGAATGGCCAGTGGCTTCGGCGTTATCGCAATACCATGGCCAGCTGAACAGGACGTCTTGATTCGGGCGTAACACATCAGCTTCGTAATTAACCGCACCTATCAACGGCTGTTGTATGCTTGTGGCACCCAAAGATCCCGCAAAGGCTGCCTGTCAGCCTAGTCCTTGGGGCGAGATTCAAAAGCTCACCGGAAAGCCAACGCAGCCTGTTGTTACGCATAGGATTATATTTACTGCCCACTTGCGGACACAAAGGCAAAGCAATTTCTCAGATTCTCAACTCTAAAATCTATCGAGATCATTCTTCGGATTGCAGAAAAGCACATCCTTGCGAATTCGACCTAATTTCCACGGTGTTATAACATGGACGATTCCGAGCTAAGCGGTTTCCTGCAGCGCTTTGTCAATGGCTCCTCATGGTCGACAAAGTGTGTAAGTCGACTTCTTGCAGCCGACAACCTCAGAGACGTAGCCGAAGGCCTAGTCGCGCAAAATGGCCACAAGCCTGTGAAGTTTGTCAAGGAAGCTTGGAACGCATGGGGTATCGATATAGCGACTTGTTATGCATACTGCGGCAGGCAGAACTTCCCTATGGTATTTTTGTCCCCTTACCAGCACAATTGAACAAAATTTTGGGTTTTCAGAAATAAACCCTGTAATCTGGGTTTTGAAGTAACGCTCTATGTTTCTGAAGCTAAACTCTGGCAGGTCTTTGATTTTCCAATCTTCACATCCGGTGTGACAAACTACTTGCTACCGTGGCTTGGTCTGACGGCGCAACTACCGTACGAGACGGGCTCCATATCCGGGAACTTTGAAAGCTTCTGCCTCGCGGTCGGAAGCCCGATGTTGATCACATTTTCTCTCATGTCGACAGCTCTAAATGCGCAAACTACATCAAGAATATTCGACGGCATATTCAGTATCAACGAAACGACACCCCAAATGAGAGACATGAAAGAAGCGATACAGTCGGCTGAGTATTTCCTTTGCTTCTCTCAGCAGTCCCCTATCCGAGTAAACAACGACGAGTTGCGAAACCTGTTTCAGGGAAATGCAGAGCAGCTGCGCGATCGATGGCGACCTCTTCAACGAGGTCTGCACAACACTCGCCGGAAGTACACATTCTCCCTCTTTGCGCAGACCTTTTTCGCCGTCGTTGCCTGGGCCTTGACAATCGTTGGATCGTACGTTACATCACTTGGCCAGCACTCTGAAGCTCTTCTGCTCTCCTCCGGTACCCTTTGGACCTGGTTGGTTCCGGTAGTCTTGGGTTGGATGGCGGTTGGGACACAATCGGGGAAGGACACAGTGCAACACGCGATCGAATGCACAAGGATAAGTGGAGCTGTACCACTGAACGCTCTGGAAGCCAGGTCTGGCTTCAAGGATCGGTCGGCGAAAGCAGACGACGCCTTGTGGGGTTCAGTGCAAGGAGACGAAGCATGCCAGGGTCCCGCTTACAACTATGCACGTATCCTGACCCACC
This sequence comes from Stemphylium vesicarium, assembly GCA_004380135.1. Lineage (NCBI taxonomy): Eukaryota > Fungi > Ascomycota > Dothideomycetes > Pleosporales > Pleosporaceae > Stemphylium > Stemphylium vesicarium. Next base: position 27,690 of record QXCR01000101.1, on the reverse strand, counting down.
CAAGGCTACGCGATACGATTTTCCAGGAGTTCGAAAGGAAGTTCAGGTCGCTGCAAGCCCAAGAGCTTCAGCCATTGCCAAATGGTCCTGCGTATCCCGACTCTGCTCATGCGACGGCAAGCGATTCAGCTTCGTCTCACACACGCGAATTCCGGCGTCCCAATCGGAGCGACACGAACCAGATCGAAGCCGGCTTGAGTCCATCTCTCGATAGAACCAACAATGTAACTCCCAACTTGCATCAACCATACATGACATGGACGCAAGTCAAAGCGGACTCCCTCTGGAACCGGAACTTCATGGCCTCAAACGTCATCGCCGCGGCTCTCCAGTGGGGCATCACTGGGTCTGCCATCGTCATATCGTACCTGACAGAGGTACGCGGTCTCGGATGTCGCTCTGGAGGCTACCTACTGTACGGTATTCTTGCTACTTCCGCTCACATTCTTCTGCTGATATCAGTCTTTCTTTCACATCATGTGATGCTTGGATTTCAAAGAGATCTAGAGACACGAGAAAGTGAGCTACAAGCAGGAGGACCACGCGCAACGCGCGAATCTACCCCTGGATTTCAGGCTACGTGGATTGGTAGACTCGCAGTGCTGCTACGGGTCTGTGGTAAAGGCATTGCCATTATCAACGCTTTTTGGATCATCTTGAGTTCCATATTCGAGTTGATTGGTTTCTATGAGAGCTGCTGGTGCACCGGAACTGTCCTAGGGTTGGGCAATAGGGCTTGGGTCGTCCTCTTTGTTAGTGGCGACACGATGAGAGAGGAGGCGCAGGCGTCATGGATTGGTGGACTTGCTATGAGCTTATGCACAATGATTTTTACGTATGTCATTGCATATGTTTATTCTAGAGGAAGAAGGCTTTAAGGACATTTAGAATTCTAAGATAATGCACTTTCATCGTCTTCTATTAGTAACCCTAATGCTCTCAAGAGGTAAGTATATTTTTGCTATTCATTATAATCATTTAAAACTCTACTATACCATGATATCTCGCGCTTAGATTGATAATTACTAATAGAAAAAGAAAATAGTACGTACTAGGGCGGGATCTACTACTCCACAGATGCAAGAACACCTGATGTCATCCACGGCCTGTCGTCCCTGTTTTACTCTAGCGTCCGTTGCCAAGTCCGCGGAGCACAACGCTTCGCACGCTTCGCACGCTTGAGAAGGCTTGATTTGCCGCTTTCTCTACCGTCTATCCACTAGTTACACGCCTCGCCCCGGATTTTGACGGGTTTACCCCGGCCCCCGTATCTTGCGCAAGCGGCGCACTGGAGATAAAGATTCCGTGCGGAGAAATCTGGGGGCGAGATGCCGAGCCGTGAAAGATGCCTCGGGCTGAGGCAGGGATGACGACGACACCATCTGGAAAGAGCAGGCGTGTGCCGTCTCTTGCGTGGCCCCAGGCAAGCTTCCAGCAGCAATATAGTCATGCTGGCCCGCCTCCGTATGCTTGGTCGCTCGTCTGCATACCTGATCCACCGCTACCTTTGCCTCGGTTACCTTCCACTTTCATAACCACCGATTCGGGATCTATTGCCATCTGACATGTCTGAAACTTCAAAGACAGACCATGAGATGACCGAAAACAATGGCGTAGGCATTGCAGCAAATGGCGCACCCTTGAGTCGTCAGGTGACCGTTGCTTTAACCCCCGAGCAGTACGAGCGACTCTTCTTCCAGCCCTCGGCTCCGCGCCGCGGTGATCTGGCAAAGAAATTCGGTACGGATGCGACATGCAATAGAACACTCATGAGATAGAAACTGACATCACGAACAGCCAACCCAACTTTGCTTGGCCTGATCGGTTTCTTAGTGCCCTACACCTCCACGATCCTGATTCTTTGCGGGTTCCAGGGTGCTGTACCTCCACAGAGTCTTGTTGGCATTGGCGCAGACTACTACTTCTTCGGTGCCCTTGCTATGAATCTTGCAGGAGTAGCAGAGTTCATCCTCGGTAACAGTACGCCCTTAAATCCATGCTACACGCCTTGTGCTACACAGTATTGACTCTCATGCAGCATTTCCTATGGCCGTCTTCATCATTTACGGTAGCCATTGGGGAAGCCTCGCCTATCAGCAAGACCCTATCCATCGGACCACCGACGCCTTTAGCAAGCTAGGTGGGCAATATGGGGCTGCCTATAATGCGTCGCAAGGCTTTCATAACGTTTCGATGTAAGTCAGCGAACCAAAGTCATCTGTGGCTTCAGTTTCCAATCAATCTCTGACTTCATGACAGGGTGCTCGCTAGCTTCGTCTTTCTGATCGGTACCCTTCGTGTGAATTTCCTTTTCACCTTGACCTTCTTCGGCCTCGTCATGCTGTTCGCCTTCATTGCCGCAGCTGACTTTAATCTCGCTTCTAACGGAGTGGAAGCCGACATTGAGCACATCGATATGCTGCTGCGCGTTGCTGGTGGGTTCGGTTTTCTGGGTCTAATATCTGGCTGGTATCTCGCCATTCTTACTGCCTGCGAGGCTGTCGGTATCCCCTGCCCATTACCAGTCTTCGATCTGAGCAGCAAGGTCTTTCCAAAGAAGGAAACTACCGGTCAGGGAAATTAGGTCTACGCGACAGGCTTCTGCGGCCGTCGAGACGAGGTGAAATGGAAGAGCTTATGATTAGAGTTTGAATTAAGCCATATGATAGCTCCAGAATCCAACGCACCTCTCGCTTAAGCCTTCCAGAAATCCCAAGGTCTTGGGAGCTGCACGCGTATTGATGTGACGTGCACATCGCGTTTTGTTGGAACCGGTGGCTGAATGTCGTCTATTTACGCCGGGTCGATCGCAGAACATGGTCGTGCAGATCCGGGGTGTGTATGCGCGGGGTAATACTGTATTCTACCTTTTCATCATAAGAAAAGGCAAAATCATGCATGCTTGGTTACGGGACCGGTTCATCTACGTACCTAGTTAGCTTGGCGGTAAAGTAGAACCTGGAGGCTGAGCACCAAGGAGGTCATAAAGACTGGCCTGCTTCCTACGCTGCTCGAGTACCGTCAAGCTTGAAGAACGTACAAACGTTGGCCATCATGCGTTCCATCTCAGCCATTGTCTTCCTTGGTGCTTCTTTTGTATCGACATTGCACGCCATCGGCCCTGATTGTCAAAATGGTCCTCTGAGCAACAATTCCATTTGTGACGTCAATGCATCTCCTCCCGAGCGAGCAGCGGCTCTGGTCGCCGCCATGGAAACACAAGAAAAGCTTGACAATCTCGTGAGGTACGCACGTCTTCAAATGTCCTCAATGCAGATGAGCTAAGAAAAGCAGTAAGTCTAAAGGCGTACCGCGTCTCGGACTTCCAGCCTACAACTGGTGGGGCGAAGCCCTGCATGGTGTAGCTGGCGCGCCCGGGATCAATTTCACCGAACCCTTTAGCAATGCTACGTCGTTTCCCATGCCTCTACTTATGTCGGCGGCATTCGATGATGGTCTCATCTATCGGATTGCCAACGTCATTGGGAACGAGGCGCGAGCGTTTGGAAACGGCGGTGTCGCTCCCGTGGACTACTGGACTCCGGACATTAACCCATTCCGCGATCCCCGATGGGGTCGCGGCTCCGAGACGCCAGGAGAAGACATTCTGCGGATCAAAGGCTATACGAAACATCTCCTCGCCGGTCTCGAAGGCGACAAGACGCAGAGAAAGATCATTGCGACGTGCAAGCACTATGTCGGCTATGACATGGAGGCATGGGGTGGTACCGACCGACATCATTTCGACGCACAAATTACCCTGCAAGACCTGGCAGAGTACTACATGCCACCATTCCAGCAATGCGCCAGAGATTCAAAAGTGGGATCGTTCATGTGCAGTTACAACGCTGTCAACGGTATCCCCACGTGTGCCGACACCTATGTTCTCCAGACAATTTTGAGGGACCATTGGAATTGGACGGATAGCAACAACTACATCACAAGCGACTGTGAGGCTGTTGCAGATATCTCAGAGAACCACAACTACACTGAGACCCTTGCAGAAGGCACCGCACTCGCTTTCGCTAACGGCATGGATCTCAGCTGCGAGTATTCTGGATCTTCGGACATTCCAGGCGCTTGGGAGCAAGGGCTTCTCGACGAATCCGTCGTAAATAGAGCTCTTACGCGACAGTATGAAGGGCTTGTTCATGCAGGCTACTTCGATGGCACTGCGGCAACATACTCGGGTCTAGGAATCTCGGACATCAACACACCCGAAGCGCAGCAGCTAGCGCTACAGATTGCCTCTGAAGGACTCGTCATGCTAAAAAACGACGACACGCTACCTCTGCCTCTTTCGAACGGATCAAGCGTAGCCATGATCGGTTTCTGGGCCAATGACTCGTCCAAGCTTTCTGGCATCTACAGCGGTCCGCCGCCCTACCTCCACACGCCAGTGTGGGCAGGCGAGCGACTGGGCTTGAACATGTCCATTGCTTCGGGTCCCATTCTGCAGAATTCCAGTGCGCCGGATAACTGGACTACAAACGCCCTAAATGCAGCTCAGGGCTCTGATTACATTCTCTACTTTGGTGGGCTGGACACTTCGGCAGCGGCAGAAGGCTTCGATCGAACCGATATCAGCTGGCCCAGCGCACAAGTCGATTTGATCACCAAGCTATCTCAGCTCGGCAAGCCACTTGTGGTTATTGTGTTAGGGGACATGGTAGACAACTCCCCCTTACTGTCCATGGAAGGCGTCAACTCAGTCATCTGGGCAAACTGGCCTGGTCAAGATGGTGGTCCAGCGGTAATGCAAGTTGTATCCGGGGCACATTCCGTTGCGGGCCGTTTGCCGATTACTCAGTACCCGGCAGATTACACCAGTCTTTCTATGCTGGACATGAACTTGCGGCCTGACGCCGTCAGTCCAGGACGGACCTATCGCTGGTACAACGAGTCTGTGCAACCGTTTGGATTTGGCCTGCATTACACCACCTTTGACGCCGTGTTCAGTGCTTCTGAAGGCCTTACCTACAATGTGCAGGACATCATCAGTGACTGCACATACGAGTACAAGGATTTGTGCAAAGTTGCGCCGATCGAAATTGCGGTGACGAACAAGGGAAACCGGACGTCGGATTTTGTCGCTATGGCCTTCATCAAAGGGGAGGTTGGACCCGAGCCGTTCCCTCTTAAGACGCTCGTTTCATACGCGAGGTTGAGGGACATACATGGTGGCGTGACGAACATGGCTTCGCTTCCACTCACGCTTGGCACCTTGGCACGAGTCGATGAGTCAGGCAATACTGTAATTTATCCAGGAGAGTATACACTTCTGCTTGATGAGCCGACACAGGCTGAGGTGAAGCTGACCATCACTGGCGAGGAAACAGTGTTGGATAAATGGCCTCAGCCGACAACGCATATGTAGGGTAGGATGTCAGGGGTGCATGTATCATGAGGGGCGACAGAAGTAGCGCAGACGACACTATCAGAAATACTTGCTGGAGAATTCATACTTCCAACTAACAACTCAGTTACTAGTCCTTGAAGCGTACACTCTCATTGAATGGTGTGATTCCTCTCCGACGAGAGAACAGCAATTTCCGCCCGTCCAAGCGATCTCAGCTGTTCATCGTGTGGAAATGGTGCGTCTTTGTTGACGAGAAAGATCATGTCATTGTATGCACTAGGAGAAAATCAGCCTCCTTCTCTTCTATGGTGCCGAAACCTACAGTTGACGTATGGCCTTTCCTGAAGCCCCATGATTTACCGAGTGTATCACGCTGTAGTAGATGTTGTATAATTGACTGCGATCTTCCCGTTCTTCCCGTGGCTCACTGCAATCATTGTACTTCTAACAGACTGAGGCATACACGGGACTACTGATCTTTTTATATTGTCCTCTCCAATATGCTATCTCCATTTCATGATGCGCATAAAAGGCCGCGGAGTCGAAGATATAGACATTGCCGTTGGGTGTGGTGCCGATGTTTCCTTCCCAGAGGTCGCCATGGATCAGGCTGGGCTTTATTGAGTGATCGTCTTGTTCTAGTGCTTTCAATAGACCCGGGATGACGCCGGCAATTAGTCTTCTTTCAATCTTGTCGAGATCATCCCAGCTTCCATTGACTTCGAAATCAAGAGTGATGACGTGTTGCAGAAGCTTCGTAAAGAATCTTGTCCAGTCGGATTCCCAGGCGACCGACTGGGGCACGCTGCCTTGGAATGTGGTCATATGAAATCCGTATTTTCCGTTGGGCGAAGTGCTGTTGCGGTGGAGAAGAGCTAATTTCTTGCAGAGCTGATCAGGGTCCGGCATTTGTTGGCTCAGATTGATGAATTGCGAAAGAAAAAAGTGCGTTTTTGGTGTCTCTGCTGCGCATATTCCCCAAGAGTGTGGGCTGGGTACTAGCTGGGGAGCCCATGAGTACATTTCGGACATGGCTGTATACTCGCCTTGAAGCAGTGGTTTCCCATCTTTACCAAAGGCACACTTGAGGAAGTAATGTGCCTCGGAGCCATCCGGTAGTCGAAGACCAAGTTTGAAGGTTCGGGTCGACCATTCGGATGTTCCAGATCTACTTGCTGTTATTATCTGCGTGTCTTGGGGAAATTGCATCAAGATATTGTTGTCGAGCCAGAAAGAATGTTCCCGCCCATGATTTGCAGCGCCCTGTGAGTCAGCTGGTTGACTGAACGTTGCCATATTACTCATTTCGAGATCTGAACTGAGTGGATTTGTGAGAGTGATGTATTTAAGTTCAAGTTGTATCCACCGATGCGAAGCATAGCCAGGAATAAAGAGAATGCCCGTGCCGCAGTAAGGACACGCATGACTAATAAGCGGGGCAACCAGCCAAGTACCACGTCACAAAGATGTTGGTGAAGACGGACCCATTCCGACAAAGAAGCGGCTGAGCCGTTGGCAAGTGTACACGTCTTGGCTATGGTAGCTGCAGCGGTGTTGAGACTCTGTGGTAGTAGATGTAGCAGAAGGAAATAGGTGTTCGCTGTCAGCGGCGTGGTGAGGGCAGGCAGAGCAAGCAGCGGTTTGAGATCTTTCCTCTGTTTCCGCGAAAATGGGGTGTACCAGGGAGACACTGATGGACGTGGATTTTCGCGGTGAGCATCTGCTTTGTTCATCGTTGATGCAATGCTGTTGTTGTTCTGAGGAGAGACTCTCTTGATGTCTGCCGACGTATCGCCGACGTATTGCCGCCGTTGAATCGCCTTCTGGGGCGGTTGCGAGTGTGGGCGGCTTGGGGCCCTGGCGGGGTATGCCACCCGCATTGGCGTCTACCTCCGCCCTCAGCTGCCTTTCGCGGGCTGGGACTTCTTCCCGGGCAAAGCTCCGAACTTCTCCTCACCAACGCCCAGGCTCCAAACGCATCCTGGCATAAACCTCTCGTACTTTTTCGATGATCTCTACTTGGATCCGCTGCGCTATGCCCGACAATGCAACCCAAGAGGTGGGACTGGACGCATCGCAACCAATTTCTCCGTCGCCCGGCGCCATGACGCTGCTCGCTGTGAGGTCATGCAGAAGGCATCACCACGACCAACGGGTATTAAGCTGTGAGGGATGAAGTTGTATCGTGAAAACACACATCAATTGTTCGATGGGCTGTAGAGACTCACAATCATGACCGCTTCTCTTCTGCTCCTGGCGCCGCTTGCGCTTCAGGCTGCTGCCAAACGGGTCCGTTCCCCCACGCCGCCAATGGGCTGGAACTCGTACAACACGTGGAACTGCCAACCCTCCGAGGAAAAGATCCATGAAAGCGCCCAGGGCCTGATTGATCTTGGGTTCGACAAAGTTGGCTACAACTTTGTGACGGTCGACTGCGGCTGGAACTCACGAGAGCGCGACGCCGAAGGGAGACTCCAATGGAACGAGACGCTCTTTCCCTCGGGCGGTAAGGCGCTTGGTGACTTTCTTCACGGCCTTGGACTAGACTTTGGTCTCTATTCTGGAGCTGGCTTTTTGCAGTGCGGATCTGAGGATCTGCCTGCAAGTCTAGGCTTTGAGCAATTAGATGCAGAAAGCTTCGCTGAGTGGGGTGGGGATAGCCTCAAGTATGGACCTCTGGCTCGTTTGCATCTGGAGAGCTCGCTGACACGCGATAGGTACGACAACTGCTATTCCACCTCGAATACTACCATGGTCGATTCAAGCTCAGCCGAGGCCCAATCGCCCGCGCGTTTTCAACACATGGCTGCCGAGCTGGACGCTGTGGACCGCGATATCCAATACTACGTTTGCCAATGGGGCATTGGGACCGACGTTGGTGAATGGGCTGCAGACATTGGCAACACGTGGAGAATCAGTAACGACATCTACAATGCCTGGCGCAGCATCTGGCGCATCACGAACCAAATCGTCCCCTACTTTAGGCATACCACCGTTGGTGCCTTTGCCGATATGGACATGATGATGTAGGTCCCATATTCCTTCTTCTAGAGCTTTTCTAATCAATACAGTGTCGGTCTCAACGCACTTTCTGAAGAAGAAGAGCGCTTCCATTTCGGCATGTGGGCCATTAACAAGTCACCCCTCATCATGGGTGCAGCCCTTGACCCGGAACGCGTCAGCCAGGCCTCGATAGACATAATGTCAAATAAAGAAGTCATTGCCATCAACCAAGATCCGCTTGCTAAGCAAGCAAAGCTGACCCAACGCGATACCGAAGGCGAATGGGATATATGGCTAGGCGAACTTTCGGGATCTAGGCAGGTCTTGGGAGTCGCCAATTGGAGGAACGACTCCCAGACTGTTCAAGTCGACTTGAAGGCTATGGGCATTGCATCAGCTAGTGCGCGCGACATCTGGGCTGCGAAGGACCTGGGCGCTGTTTCTGGCTCCCAGAACATCAGTCTAGCTGGTCACGAATTGCGACTGTGGATACTATCAGATGTGGTCGCTGTTGCTCCGGTTCAGTCTGGACCATATCACTCTGCAGCCAGCGCATCCCTCTCTGGACCCGCACACGCAGTGTCTTGCTCAGCTCAAGCCTGTCTGCCAACAGGCTCCAAAGTGGAGTACATTAGTAGTAGCGCTGGGGTGACCTTCTCCAATGTCAGCGCTCATTCCCCTGGCAAGAAGCTCATGAGTGTAGATTTCGTCAACTACGACTACGCATTCACTACTGCCTGGGAATGGGGCGACAACACACGGAACATGACCATCGCTGTCAACGGTGGAGAGGCAAAGAGGTGGGCCTTTCCACTGTCCGGTGGGAGCTGGGAAGAAAGCCTCACGCTCAATATTGAAGTTGACGGCTTTGTTGAAGGCAACGAAAATGCTGTTGAATTTAGAGGCTATGGAGACGGCTTTGCTCCGGACTTGGTTGGCTTCACCATCGTCGAGTAGCTACTTCTCCTCCAAGATGCGTCGCTTGTGGGCCTGATTCCGAATAGATGTTAATCGATTCACAGCTTTGCATTGGTCTCATACTTGTCTCACGTGCTTACCTTACCTTGTAGCTGGGGTAAGATCGCTGTGGGGAACCCCGCATAGTTTTAACCGCTACCTGTGCAGCTGCTGCCACGGGTCAAAGCAAACCGAACACCTTTTGCAACATAATCAAAGCTTCAACTGACCTCACGTCTTCGGTCAATCAAAGAGAAATGGAGGCAGTTCCGTACATCTCCACGCCGCTGACAAAAGGTTGGACGTTCAAGCAAGGTGATCGCACCTCCTCCAACCCCACTTTATCCGCCCACGATGCGCCGACTGAGATACACCGCGACCTTTTGAAGAACGGCAAGATCACGGATCCCTTTAGTGATCTTAATGAACTGTCGGTACGCTGGGTCGGTGACGAAACATGGACTTATCGCACTACTTTCGCGACACCCGCAGACTACGGCCTACCAAATGTCGTTTCCCAACTTCGGTTCCAGGGTCTGGACACCTTTGTCCTGGTCTATTTGAATGATCGCTTGATTCTTGAGTCCGACAACATGTTCGTAGAGCACAGAGTTGATCTTGGTGGCAATCTTAAGAGCGATGGAAACAATGTCCTAGAGATTGTTTTTGAGTCTGCAAGAAAGAAGGGCTTGGAGCTTGTGGAAAACAACAAGAACCATCGATATATCGTGCACCAGACTGAGATATCTCGAGGACCAGTTCGCAAGGCGCAATATCATTGGGGATGGGACTGGGGCCCTATCCTGATGACATGCGGGCCTTGGAAGCCTGTATCTATTGACACGTGGACGGGCCGTATCTCCACCCCTGGGATCAGGTACGTTCTTTCGAAAGATCTGAATTCTGCTAGGGTTACAACTAGCGTTAAATGGGAGGGCGCGGTCGATGCTGTGGCTTTTGTCATCACGTTGAAAGGAAGCAGCTCGGTCAAAGCGTCCGTAACTACAAGGACCGAGTCCGGAGAGCGATTTGGCATTGCGGAAGCCACGATCACCATAGACGACATCAAGCTTTGGTGGCCGCGAGGCTACGGAGATCAAACCCTGTACACCGTTCTCGCCTCAGCGCACGCTCCGCGCGGTCCTTCTGAATCTTCCCCTTTCCAGACCGTCACCACAGATTTCGGCTTTCGGCGTGCTGAACTCATCCAAGAACCAGATCGCAATGGCACGTCTTTCTATTTCCGCGTCAACGACGTGGACATATTTTGCGGTGGTTCATGCTGGATACCCGCAGAATCTTTCCTAACACGTCTCACGCGCAGCGACTATCGCTCTTGGATGAAGCTCGTCGCAGACGGGAACCAAGCCATGCTTCGCGTGTGGGGCGGTGGCATCTATGAAGCCGATGCGCTGTACGAAGCAGCCGACTCGTATGGCGTGTTAATCTGGCAAGACTTCATGTTCGCATGCGCGAATTATCCCGCGCATCCGGAATATCTGGCGAGCGTCTCAACAGAGGCCAGGCAGAATGTGCAGCGATTGCGAAAGCATCCCAGCATCGTACTGTGGGCGGGCAACAACGAAGACTACCAGATCGTTGAGCGATACAATCTAGACTACAATCCCAACGACACAGATCCTCAGTCCTGGCTAAAGACAAACTTCCCCGCGCGATACATATACGAACACCTCTTACCAGCGGTGATCCTCGAGGAATCCCCAAACGTGCCGTACCACCCCAGCTCACCGTTCGGCAACGGCAAATCCACGGTCCTCAAAGTCGACCCTACGATCGGCGACGTCCATCAATGGAACATGTGGCACGGCACCATGGAGCCCTACCAACGCCTCCCCGACATGGGCGGCCGCTTTGTCTCCGAGTTCGGCATGGAAGCCTACCCCCACATCTGCACGCTCGAGAAGTGCATTACGCGCGAAGAAGACCGGTATCCCGGGTCCATGGCCATGGACTTCCGCAACAAAGCCATCGGCCACGAGCGACGAGTCACAAGCTACGTTGCCGAGAACTTTCGTGTGCGCTACGATCTCAAGGGCTTCACACATCACACCCAGGTCATGCAAGCGGATGCTATGGCGTGGGCATACGGGTCCTGGCGTCGCGACTGGGGTTCGCCGGACAATCGCAAGTGTGGAGGTGCGCTGGTGTGGCAGCTCAACGATTGCTGGCCTACGGTTTCGTGGGCTGTGGTTGACTACTATCGCGTTCCCAAACCAGCTTACTATGCGATCCGGCGGGCGATGCAGCCTGTGGCTGTTGGTGTGCAGCGTAGATACAAGAGCTGGACTGTGCGGCCGGCTGATCGGTCATGGCAGCGAGATACGGGGCACATCGACATGCGGGAGATGTGGCAAAATATTGAGTTTGACGTCTGGGTGGTCAATAGCACCTTGAAGGAGTTTACAGGTTGTGTACAGGTTCAATACTTATCTGTCAAGACTGGGCTGGAGGTGGGCCAGGGACCGACGAAGACTGTGCGCATTGCTGCTAATGGGACGACTGAAGTCTTTGAGAATTACAGCGCTGCTGTCGATTCGCAGTCACTCGATGAACCTTTCGATATCGATAAGGCTGATCCGTTTGTTATACAAGCGACGCTGACGGTGCCTGACGGACGCGTTGTGCACGACGTGTCCTGGCCCGAGCCTATCAAGTACCTGTCTTTCGCGGACCGAGGGGTTGAAGTGCGATATTCGGAAGACATGATTACGGCTTTCGTTTCCACTAAGAAGCCAGTAAAGGGCTTCGTCTTTGATGAGAAAGAAGGTGTACAGTTGAGCGATAACGGTTTCGACGTCATGCCGGGCCAGACGCATGAGGTGCAAGTAGAAGGCTGCACGGCTAACGATCTGAAATGGAGATACGTAGAGATGTGATTTACAGCCTACTAGCCTTGTAGCACACAAGGTGCTTGCAGCACGCTATCACACGTATGAAACTGTGGGACTACCGAAGCATGTGTGTACATATTCCGAAATTGCTAGCAGACTATACCTCCCAAAAGCTCTCATCGAAATCGCCATCTTCATCGCCGTACTCGGGGACCTTCTCGCTGATCTTCCAGAATGCCGTCGGTCCGGCAGGTCCATGTGGGTCAAAGTCTTTGTCAAACCACGATCCGATGACACCACGTGGACAGCGCAGTCCGCCGACTTGAACTCCATCGCTACGCCATCGCTCCTCACCGCTGTCACACGTCAGTAATACTCGTTCTAGTATCTTGCTCGGGACGAGTGGTCCTTACCCTTGGAACACCGAGATTGTTTGCCATCTCACCTCGCCCTCTGGTGTCAGACGCACGGAACCGCGAATCCCCGAGTTCGCGTTTGGGTCCCATTGAGCGTCCACAGACTTTGAATTTCCTTTGAAGTGTACTACAGGCATATCCGGGTTATCCAATGGGCCTGGTTCCGTGACATCGGTGATGCGCAAGTCCATGAGGATGTGACGAATAGCTTCTTCAGTGACAAGGGGAGGTCTTGGCTCGTCCGAGGGGATTTTCCTTGCCTCCACGTCGAAGTTGTAATGATACAAATCAGTATAGTCCAGGAAGCAAACAATCTATGTTTCATTAGCCAGGTTCTCATATTGTTAGTTGATCATAAACATACGCGCGACCAGATCCCTTGTACTCTATATGGATCCTTCATGTCGGGTGGGAGGTCTGGTTGTCGTAAGAGTGTCATGTAGTTTGGTGATGAATTCCCCGTTTCAACCTCCAAATCTGGAACCACGCCATCCAGCGGGTAGAACCACGGCGGTCGCAGTCGGCTAGGCATCGTGTGAGCACCAAAGAACGAGTTGTGTCCGATGACGATCATGATGCTTTCGATCATCTCCCAGTCCACCCGCATGCTTCCATCATTACGAAACGGGCCCCATTGGTTCTTATCCGTGTAGTTCCTTAGATCGTATACACGTGATCTAGCATATGGGTGTGTAGCAAGATCCTTTGTCCCTGCCAGAGATGTGGGGAAGCCGAACATGCTGTGCAGCTTTGCACTCAGCTGGCGACCTTGTTCGTCATTGGCTGGCTTTTGCTTCGCTGATCCAGTACGCGCATAGAGCGAAGAGCGGCACATGAAAGCATCGTGGTTTTGCGATATGCCCTGGAATAGTCCCGTGATCAATTTTTTGTTGTGGCTGACGTCAAAGTCGTCCAACGACATGGTGGCCATGAGGCTTTCGACCGTTGATGCGATGAAGTTAAACTCATCCCGCTGAAACTTTTTAGAAGGCGCATTCGTGCAGTCGCTGGGATGCGTACCTTGATGTCGTTGTTGGCTGACAAGAGCATCTTCTCACATCTGACTATTCTCTTCAACTCTTCAACCCAGTCCGGCTCCGGATCGGTCGGTTTTCTTCTGCGGGGGTCATCCTAACGAGCCATTAGGTCCCTTACACATAAACACAAGAAGCTGATATCATACGAAATGTGCGAGGTATAAAGTTTTGTAAATCCGCTTGTTTTCTTTGATGAAATTGCTGAAGCCCTTGGACGTCTGTGCGCAAGCCGCCAGGTCTTCCGGATTGACTTCTTCCAGTATCTGAATCAGCACGTCATAGTATAAATCGAGTAGTTCGGTCATATCTGCGGATGCTTGAACAGGCGTTGAGGTGCCGACTGAGCGTGAAGACGATGACGAGCATAAGGTGGACCAACGGTCCAAAACGGTGACGATGTGGGGTTCGGGGTTAGCGAGCTTATTTCCGGACGGCCAGAAGCAGCCAGAGCACTTTCGCAGCTATGATTAGTGCGCCTTTGCCCTTTTTCTCGTAGTATGGGCCCCCGATTGGAATCCCGTCGCCTGTGTAACGTTCATGAAAGGGCATCTATCACACATGGCAGGGCTGGGACCGGCATCACGGAAGCCACTAGCTCGAGAATTAATCAGCAAGATCCCTTAGTGCGTCAAAATCCATCAGGTTCCATCGGTTCACCACTGCTCCGTGACTTGGCGCGGATATATCCTCGCCTCACATATGGCATAGGAGTATCGCTTCCTGATGGGCACTATAGCTCATCTCAAACAACTCGTCAAGGCTCGCTATTCGCCGGCAACAGTTGAGCAAGCCGATTAATTCCAGGCCGCATACAAGCACTTGACACATGATTGCGCTGAGCTGGAAGATGTTTGAAAGTGAAAAAGAATGCATATTGGGTATCAAAGCTATAACAAAACTACCATTCTAACCGGTCATCACACGTCAAGCGCACATCCCATCTATCATCTCCCTTCATCACCTCAGCGCCCTTGTTGGTACTTGCTACGATCCTCCGAAGGTCGCTGATCATACCACCGGGCCCAGACGCAAAGACGTCCGTTCCTCCTCGTACTGTTCCTGCCACAAACTCGCGCACAATAGAGTCGAGATTGGGCCTTGCTTCAATATGGTTGAGACCAAGCTCTGCCTTGGAAACGCCGTGTACAGAGAGGGCAGAAGAAACATCGACATCCGACGAGTCTGAGCTGGATGCGTTGTTGATATCCTTGGTACAAGCGTTGGCTGATGTCTTCTCCGAGACAGCGAGCTGGGTGAGCTCTGTGTCTTCGGAGGCACGTGTGACATAGATGTGGAGACCGGTTCGCAGATTGCGACACTTGCGTTTGAGTGTGGCGAGTTCGGGGCTGACCCAGTCGATGTCGCTTCGGCGGCGCACACTCCAGATGAGCGTCATGTGGCGGTCAGGCGTCTGGGGTCGGGAGGCAAGGTCGAGGAGCACGGGAAGAACATACGCGATACCGGTACCACCAGCAATGCATAGAATGTTGGAGTCGGGGGCAAGCTCGCGCATGGTGCGTTCACCATAGGGCCCGGTCATTACCACAGAGAGGCGGGCATCAGCCATGAGGCTTTCGTGTGATTCTTGGTGATGCGACATGTTGGCGATGCGCTGCATTGACAGGTCGGCAATCTTCTTGGTCTCACCTCCCCTTGCGCGGAAGATATACGAGTGCCTCTGGCTATCAGAGCCAAAGACGGGGCGGCTGATGGGTGTGAAGGGGTGAGCCTGCCAGACGCTACTTTCAGGGAAAGTGAGGTAGAAGTGCTGACCTACAGCCCAGGCGTCTTGAGGATGGTCGTAGTCCAGGCGAACAACGTCGCCGTTGACCTCGTCTTTGAAGAGCAAAACGTTTGCCGACGCCGAGCGGAACCCCATATGACCAGAAGGGAGGAAGTTGTAGTGTAGCAGCGCGGTCCTGGCAAACCTGATAGCGCGGTCGATGAACCAGACGGCGAGACCAGGGATCAGGAATACCTTGAGCTGCTCCCAATGTCCCCAGCATGCGCCAATGTAGATCATAGCCAGAACGTAGTGAGCCTTGCGGAAAAATTCGTAGCCGGTCATTCGGATGCCCCATGGTGTGGAGAGGACAACAAGAAGGGTCAGAATGATCATTGCGACCAGGCCCCAGATCATGTATTCCTGTACAATCCATTCCATGCCAACCGTTGGCTGGGGCTGATACAGACGAATTTCAATGACACACCAACCAATGGTGTGGAGAGCCGACTGAACAAAAATGATGTATCCGAGCCAACGGTGAAGGAAGTTGAAGCTCTGATACGGTAATCCGGTGACAAGCGACAGAATTGACTCGCGGTTGGAGAGCATGACGGAGAGAGGCGTCAAAGCGTATGCGAGAACACCAACACGATCGGACCATGGTCCAAGACTGCTGCGCGTTTGGTAAAGGCCGGGAACGCTCTTGACTGGCGTGCGCCACGCTTTGTAGACGATGCCGACAAAAGAGAAGATGGTGAGGTAGCCGGTCAGGACCACGAGTGTCAAAACTTGGGTGCGAGTGACGCGGCCAAAGATGGGTCGCGCAGCATCCGGAAGGAGGTATTGTCGTGCGTATGATGGAATGGCTCGTTGGAGGCGCTCGAGTGCGCTGCGTCTTTGTGGTACACCTTCGCCTACTTGTGCCGGTAGCTGTACACCGGACGGCTGTGAGCGCGAAAAGTGGCGGCCGACGGCCCATAGCAACAGAATGCCGCCGATGGTGGCCCAGATGATGCCGGTGTACAGCATGCCCAGGTCATGGCTGTGGTAGACAATGTCGAGGTATTCGCATGAGCCAGCATCGTTGGTGCAGGGAATGAGGCGATCAGCGTAGCCCCAATGATGGCTAACAGCGCTCGCCTCGCTGAAGTTCTGGATGTGCACACGTGGAACCAGCGATTTCGTGTCCATGGCTGCGGTTCAATCGCAACGAGAAATGATCAACCACGGGATGAAGATTGGATGATGGACTGGCTGCTTCTGCACGGCGTGTGCCGGCCATCTATATAAACGTGGAGCACCACCTGGGCCCGGAGCACTGTGAGCATGTTTAGCGGAAGTCTGACTTGCTGGACCGGAAGCCAAGAGTCTAGAAAGATTCATATGGGTCTTAGGGTGGGTACTGGGTAATCTATAGCGTAGGCGCGAGAGTGTTTGAGCAAGTAACCCCACAAGTTCGGCCCATGTACCGGCATGGGATGGCTGCCCAGACGCGGTGAGACGGGAATGGCCTGTACCCTACGGACCCTATGAATATCGCCTTATCCCGCGACGCCGGAGCCATATTTGACGTACCATCAATCCACAGCTGTCGCATCTATCTTTTGGTCCCTCGTTCACGCTTCAGCTATCTGTTAATCCAGAGGAAACTTCGTGTGGCGACAAGCATTTTATCCGAACGAGCGGCGTGCGCAGATATACACCCCCCCACAGTACCGCCCATCATGCATGGAATGACAGGAATGGCCGGTATGAGCGACAACAGCACCTGCGTGACAGAGGTATGAGCAATTTGGTCTTGAAATGACAATATGAAAGGTGACTAACAATTCCCTTAGATGCTGTGGAACTGGCGTGTCGAAGATGCCTGCTTCCTGTCCTCATCATGGCACATCACCAACAACGGCATGATGGCCGCAAGCTGCATCGGCGCCGCACTCCTCGTCGTTTGTCTTGAATTCCTACGACGAGTTAGCCACGAATACGACGCATTTCTCCTCCGTCAATTCCAGCGCCAACTTCACGCACAAGAAACCGCTCTGGCTGCTGCTATGCCTTCGAACTGCTGCGACGGCCCCACCACCACCCTCGGAACCCAGCATGCGACATTCCGCGCCACTGGACTACAACAACTGGTTCGCGCTACGATCCACGGTATTACCCTTGGTCTTGCCTACATTGTCATGTTGCTGGTGATGCACTTCAACGGCTACATCTTCATCTCGATTGTTCTGGGTGCTATCCTGGGCAAGTTCTTGTGCGACTGGATGGTGGTCAAGATACCATATGGAAGGCCCGATGAAAAGGATATGAGGCACTCAGCACCTGGTACTGCAGGTCCAACAGGATGCTGCCATTAGACAGAGATGACTTGACAGAGGAGGACGGCGGTGAAGAGATACGACTAGATACCCCAGATGATTGTTTACACTGCGAATGAATACCAAAACTTTGAAATCAGAACTCAAACAACTTGCAAACCCTGAAATTCGACATTTTTACACCCTTTGACATGATGACTCTGTGTATGAACGAGGGACAGGCGCGAAAGATCGCCAGTTAGCACCCGATCCCATGGCACACGCCCCAGGCCCCTACCAAGGTCCCCCATACCCCCGCTATCTTCACCCCGGGCCTCTAGCCCGGATTGGCATCTCCTAACTGGTCGCGACTATCCGACCCGTGTGGACCCCATGGCCCATTCGCCACTTGAGTAGCGTCGTTGGGACGGAATATGTTCCCTTTTGCGCCCATTATGGCGACGAGCCAAGACAAATGGCTAAGCTCTTCTGCGACGTGGGATGCAATGAGCATCTTGGAATATGTAAGCGGACGTGAATAGTGGATTGATGGATCCGCCCATCATGGTGCTTTGGGATGGCTAGGTTGTACGATGAGGTTGTTTTTCGGCCCACAGTGAGAAGGATCCGGTTTGGGATTCGCGTCGGATTTGCAGTCTTTGCTTTTCGCACAAAACATGCTCAATTCCTAGAAGGTCTGAGATGTCTTCAGCTTGCGCCTCTTATGTAAGGAATGCGCGATATCGTGCTCATTATGGGCTGGGCATCGTGGGTATGGATCGTGTGAGTACTGAAAAGGACCTACTTATCATCCGGTGGCTGAGATGGAGACTGCTGATGTCAGGGCACCTTACTATTGGATTTGGCCTTGTACTTTCATCTATCTTTGACTTTTTAATTACTCCCAAATTTATGCTTATGCGGGTCGCTGTTCGCCATGCATCCAATATCTCCGACTACTATTACATTGGTATTATGGCGCTCAAAACACACATCCCAGTAAAGGCATTTGTTTAAAAGCTGTGTCGCGAAGTAGACTTACGAACGCAGAAAGAAAAGTTGTGTAAGACTATTCCGTTGAGAAGTTATCAGAAGGAACCGCTCGAAGCGCGAGTGACGAGAAAGACGAAATAGCAGTAATCATGAGGTCGTGACTCGTGATACCGAAAGGCCGTGACTCATAATTTCGTGGGAGAAAGGGAAGAAGAAGGAAAACAATATCGCTATGCGCGACTAAAGATAATGATGCAGCGAGATCAGGTTCTGGACTCAAAAGTGGCTCAAGCTAAACCCACCGTCCAACCAGAAAACCGGAGAGCAAGTTCCACTTTTCGTGAATAGCCCAGAGCTTCAAAGCCCGACCGCAAAGCTTCTTGAGCGCCGGCGTATCGCGGTTCATGCGCGCACCAGCCGGCAGAGTGTTAATCTTGGTAACAGTTCTCAATCTGAGTCCTGTAGTGACCAGCGTCCATTTCTCCAAGAAAGCCTTCCTCGCCATTCGCCTTGTCAAGGATCTCGTGCAAATTGGCTTTGGCCTGGCGGCGATGAACGCTGACGGCGTCGTTGTTTCGGATCAGGTCTTGTACTTCGCTCTGAAAGGCCATGTTTTCCGTAGCCACGTACTGGAGGACGGCTTGCCTTGCGGCGAGTCCTGGCGGCATGATGCTGATGGAAGGGATGGTTGATGCTGCGCCGGATCCTTCTTGCTTGCCGCCGTTGGCCTTTTCGGCAGTCGCAGCAAGAAGCTTTGAAAAGTCGCTGCCTTCAGGTGCAGGTGCAGGAGCATTTTGTTGCTCCTTGGCCTCCCTCTGGGCAGGTGCAGAGGCGGCGCCGAGGATAGAGAAGCCATTCGCAGAAGGCGCTTTCGTCGCGGGTCTGGCGTTGTTGGAAGCGAAGTTAAGGCGGAAATCCTTGGCTGGTGCAGGCTTCGGCGCGAAAGGGTCCTGGGAGGGTGTTGGGTTGTTGAGGGGCTTGCAAATGGCTTCAGTCCCTTGAAACATGTAGACAACCTCAGCGCTGATGTTGGACTCGCCCTTGAGGACCTTGTACATGCCATCGAGACACTCGATAGGCCAGGCCTCCTTGAGCTTCTCAGCGCCGACCTCCTCCAGTGGAATCTCCTTGTGGCACTCTTGGAGAAAACCTTCAATGGGGAGGAGAACCTGGTGAGTAAATTCCAGCATGACCCTAGTCGCATCATCAATGGAGCCATACTGTAGAGCAGCCTCCAGCAAATCGACACCATTTGCTAGGTCCGGACCGTATAGTGCTAGCTTATCCAGACGTCCCACGTGGATTCAGCGGTAGTGATCAAGCAGGATTTGCACCCTCAATCGAGCAACCTCCTCTTCTTGAGCTTGGCGCTGGCGCTCCTCCTCCTGACGTCGCATCTCAGTCTTGTATACTTCCCACTGGCTGAGGATGTCGTTGGTGGCCATCTGTTGGCAGTGCTCTTCGATGATGGGATCGACAGGGTTGTGGCCGGACGGGAGCAGTTGGAACTTCATACATTCCGGGCCGAGGATAGTGGTAAGTCGCTCTTGGACATAACGACGACTCTCCCACAGCGTATGTTCTGTGATTTGGCTGAGCGTTGTGTGAGATGGATTGGCTACATGAGTAGCCTTCACACTGCAATCGAATCCAGGAAAACGGGGTCTAAGAAAAGGAAAGTACATGGGAGCAAACTGGAGATATTCCGTCGCAGTATGCGAGGTAGTGTGTAGATGGTCTGAGTATACAGAGAAACTGAAGAAATCTAAAGTTGTAGATGGGGGAAGGACGAGCGATGCGAGTGCATAGGGAAACCCACCAGGCCCGCAATCGAGATCAAAGTCGCAATGGTGTACCGGAACGAGATGCGATCAGGGGCAATAGGCATCCAGAGATGCAGATGTGATAAGAATGGGACATCAGGAGGTGTAATCGCCGGCCTAGTTCATGTCCGCTGGTGTTTGCTGCACGCAATCAACCTCTACTTCCGCCCCAGATGCACCATCTTGAGAAGCACCCACCCTGAGTAAAAGTTATATGAGATATCATTGGGCCTTTCGAGAACAGAATACAATACTGCCCACTGACAATCTAACGCAGCTACCTTGGATGGAATGCAACCCTGGAGATAGAGCACAGTGTGAAGCGAGCATGATCAGACTGATTGAGAACTGGGAACGCAGCTTAAGGATACTCGAAAGAAAGCAACGAGAAGACGAGAGCATTAAGGACAACAGGGACCCTCGAAAGTCATGTCCACCCTGGACACCCACCTAGGCATACTCACGGCAAGGGATATTAAATATATCGGTCGGCGCCTGCAGTACTCAGGGGCAATCAGGAGATGGAAGCGACGGCAATAGATGAAGCAGCCCGTGATAGAAGGTGAAAGAGAAAAGTCAAGGCGGCAGTCCCAATGGGAAAATTAAAGTGGGCACAAGCGAGCCAGAACAATCTCTCATTAGGCGCCCCAAAGGTCTCGAACGTATCGAATAGACGGCCGACAGGTACCAGGCGCATGGACAACAAGGCCACCAACGTTCTCGTATCGTGCTGCGGTACGGATCGACTGCACGTCCTGATCAGCTTCCATGGTGCATCGACACTGCACTCGAGGTGTTGTGGCGCTCACGCGACAACAACATACAACTGTCTGTATCCAACGTGACAAACACGCCCAAGTCCCACCTGAGACGTTTTGTAGGCGGCGTGGAAATGAAAGCTGCAGACACCGCCTCGGCGCAGGCGCGCGCCCCCTATTCACGACATGGGGGAATGATGTGAGAAGAAGCGAACGCGCAAGCCCCAAGAGATTGTTCCTGCGTCCAGAATGCCGCATGTGGCTGCTTGTGGCGCAAATCTCTTGGCGACATGCCGAACAGCCGCGTTGGCGGCGCTGCACCTTGCGCAATTGCGTTAGCAGGGGCGGAATGAATGAGTAAACAAGCCTTTTGCTGCATATGCCTTGATATCATTTTCGACCCGAATCAAGGCTGGAGGCCATGGGGACATGGAGAAAATGGGTGCAGGCCCGTGCTTTTTTGCATCATGGTTGCGTCGATCGCGCTGCTGTTTCCTGGCGCTTGAGCTTCTTGTTTCCATATCGTCGTTCGTTTCCGCTCGTTGTTCTTTGTATACCTTTAATCGCACCCCTTCGTTACCCTGCATATTTTGGCCGTCAGTAGAAGTTTGGTTCTGCCCTGCATCTGCCATTTTCCCTTCTGTACCATACCTGCGGTTGCTTTTGTGTCGGAACCCTAGTGTCCCTCGTTCTTCCCCGAAAGTCTAATCCGGAAAATCGCAAATCATGAGGGTCGGTCTCACCTCCGCCATCCTCACTCTCAGCGGGACCCTCGCACTCGCACAACAGCGTTGTGACGCACCTTCGCCAGGTATCTATTGCAACACGACAGAGATCCTAGCCTATCAGTCCGCCGACTGCACTCCTTTCCACGTCTTCGTTGTTCGTGGTTCCGATGAGCCGACGCCCGGCCGTTTGGGCAACCTGACCAAGGAGGTATGCTCGGCCATTGGCGGTACTGACGAGTGCGGCTACGAGGATGTCGAGTACCCCGCGAAGAGCTCAGCATGGGGGCAGAATGCATGGTGCGACTCGGCCTCCAAGGGAGCCAAGAACGGACAGGCGCAGATGAAGGAGTACAGCGAAAAGTGCCCGGACAGCAAGCTGATTGTCCTGGGCTACTCGCAGGGTGGCTCGGTCGCGCAGGACATGCTTGGTGGTGGTGGAGGCCCGACGTTTGCGTGCGAGCAGGACAGCAATCCGGCCTTTGACGCTAGTGTTGCACCTGGTTCCAACGGTAATTATACCCCTACATATACCGCACTTTTGCCGTACGATTCCATATACTAATACCCGCGCAGTCGTTGCAGCCGTCACTTTTGGCGCCGTTGCCCGCTCCAAGGGCCAAAACTTCACCGTCGGCGGCGGCAAGGACTACGACGGCACACGCGCCCGCACCACCGAGCAGCTCGAAGACCTGAACCAATACGCCGACGTGCTCCTCGACTACTGCCACTACAGCGACCCAATCTGCGCAGTAGGATCCGAGCCGCAATCAGTAAACGAGCACTTGAACTACTTCATCCAGCACAACGAGGAAGTCACAAAGTGGGTTGCCGCCATGGCAAAGGCAAGCGACGGCGATGCGAGTGCCAAACCTAGCAAGCCCGTCATCAGCTCTTCGGCTACTGCGACTGCCACCAAGAGCGTTGCTGCCAGACCACAAGCGAC
Source organism: Stemphylium vesicarium (assembly GCA_004380135.1). NCBI lineage: Eukaryota > Fungi > Ascomycota > Dothideomycetes > Pleosporales > Pleosporaceae > Stemphylium > Stemphylium vesicarium. The sequence continues at coordinate 4,795 of QXCR01000101.1, read as the reverse complement.
AGGATCCGGATCTGGTACCCCTTCTCCCATACCCACAGCAAGTGTGACTGAAGCCCAGGCGGCTGCGCAACAGACTGGTGCCGAGGGTGCCGCTAGCTCCGTGACCGCTGCACTTGGATACTTGACAACACTGGCTCTGGCCGTGACTATCTTGTTGTAAATCGCTTTTCGATCGGCAGCATCTTCCGTCTTCACTTCGTTGATACCCAGCTTAGTACACTCTCACTATTCCCTTACCGTTTTCGCATTGAGCTTGGAGGGCAAAACTAGAAAGCCCAAAGGATACATATTGAAGCATAGCGGCATGGCGTACACGGGCATTTTCATGGAAAACGTTGAGAATTTGAACATATTAATTATTTCCGTACGATTCGTACGACTACTTAATCTTCATCTTTCTATTTATTTTACTTCAATGTTTGGTCGTTCAAAGCTCAGTGCTCTGCAAATAACCTAGTAGAGCCGGAGATGATTTGTCTACAATAGACCAATGGTCCTCTGCTTCATCGTCCTCACGTCGACGTTCTGCCACAGGGCAACGCTGAAGAGGGTGATGCAGTAGACGCAAACAGCAGCGATAAGCATGTATCGCTGAGTCTGGCCATAACTGAGGTTGATGGCATCGCGAGTGGGGCTTCCAACCGGGTAGCTGGCCTGCACATTGAAGTCGCCGTAGATGTTTGCAAAGTTGTCCATGGCGCTGGCGGGCAGGTTAGCCATGAGGCGAGCTGGGAAGACACCAGTCCAGATGGCACCAGCGATGGTGGACCCGATAGCGCTGCCGATGGAGATGATCATGGACTCGACAGCGAGGAGAGCGGGGAAGTCCTGCTGCTTAGAGACAGCCATGAGAGTCGTCTGTTCGGAGATGACCAAGATACCGCCACCAAAGGCAATGAAGATCATGCACATGACAATGTAGCCAATGTTCTCGTCGGGCTGGCGGAACTTGATCATGAGGCCAACGCCCAGCATGGTAAGCGGGACACCCATGAAGAGGGAGTAGATCTTGAGCTTTCCGTAGTACCGGAGCGTGATACCGTAGATGATGCAGATGAAGCAGCTGCCCATGGTGTAGATGTTGGCAATCCAGGTCGCGTGCACCTCGGTCTGGTTGAACAAGACGATAAGCAGCGAGTAAAAGTACGAGTCCCAGCAGTACCAGCCAATGTAAAGCGAACCCGCCATGGTGTAGGTGAAGATGACGGTGCGGTTCTTGAGCAGGGGCCAGGGAATGAAGGTGACGGGGGCACAGTACTTCTCCCACAGACCGAAGAGAGCGACGAGGATGGCGCCGAAGACGATGAAGCAGATGATCAGGGGTGACTTCCAGCCGTCGGCCTGGTACGAGTAGATGTTGAAGGACAAGAGGAAGAGGGACAGTCCAGCGGCCAGGATGAGAAGACCAACGGCATCAAATTCGCGGAGATAGTAGTAGACGGTTTGGCCAAAGGTACCACGGCTTGGTCGGGGGGTGATTAGGCCTTGCTTGCGAGCCTTGCCTTCGTAGACGACGAAGAGGATCACAAGAGGGGAAATGACAATGGGAGCGAGGATGGCGAAGATACCATATGCCCATCGCCAGCCGATGCCTCCTTTAGCCGTGATGCCGTTGATGCCGTATCCGTAGACCCAGGTAGTGATGAGCCAGGGGGACGAAGCGTAAGAGATGAAGAGGGCTCTGTTCTTCAGCTTGGAAGTATCGGCAATGAAGACGGTGACGAAGAAGTCGATACTGTTGTAGCCGACGTTGAAGAAGGTCTGCGCCGCGCAGTAGGCCTTGACGTTGTTGCAGCTCGCCATTAGGATAAGACCGACAACGTAGATGGCCACTCCCAGAGAAAGACCGAAAGGTCGGCCCCAGATGTTGAGGATCTTGGCATAGGGCAGCTTCCAGATACCACCGACGATGGACGAGATGACGGTAGTCAATGCGGTCAGGGAGTGTTGGTTGAAGCTGCTGGTGACATAGGGGGCGAGGGTGCTCGACGTGCTCGATGCGTAGGCAGTGAAGAATTGGATGAACCACATGCTGCGAGAATGTTAGCGGGATCCATTGGAAATGGTCATGGGGTTGAGGACGTACAAGATGTATGCTAGGATCAAGTCTCTCTTGTTCCAGACGAGGGAGGCGGCCTGGACAGCTTGCACACCCTGCTCGGCAGTGGTATCGACTGCGTTTAGTTCTTCGTCGGAGTCGCGGCTCATCGAAGACGCCCTTGGGCTGCCGACCTTCTCATCAGGACCAGCAGCGTCCATGCTGGTGTGGCCTTGGACGGCAGCTGGAACATCGGAAATGTCCTTGTGGTCGGCATTGGCAGAGTCAGTGTTGCCAGAGACTAAGGCACTGCTGGTCAATCCTTTGAAGTTGAAGCCCATCTTGACCAATGTGAGCAGGCAGATGAAAGATGAAGAGATTGATAAGACAAGCAGCCGCAGCGAGCTTGCAGCTTCATATACAGAAATGATGATCCACGCGGTCCACAGAAGTACCTTGCAAGTTACTCCCGGTTGTCGGCTCCTCGTCTCTGGGTGGGTATCATGCTCGCACTATTGTGTTCATGAACACGACCGCGTGTCGTCGCGCCCCAGGCCGCGCACGAATAAAGCAATGCTTTGTCTCAGTCGCCATGCATGACCCCCAGCTAGTGGCAATGAGGCGCCTGCAAAGGAAGCTTAACGTTCCTCTTTGCAGTTGAAGCTCCGGGATTAAGCTCACCGAAGCTCGGCCCAGGCCAGCAAGGAAAATCTTATCTCGATAATCAGCCGGCATCAGCGGAAGCTCCAACCAATGAGCGCCCACGGCGGCGTGACGCGTGGAGTTATCAGATGAAAATTTTCGATCTAATCATTATCTGATGGAAACTGCGCGACATGCAAAGCCTCGTCCATGGCCTACGTGACCTCCCATTATCTGCTCCGTCACGTCCTCGTCAGGTGCGTGGGCTCGGCTAAAAATGGTACCTTTGACTTGCGAACAACGGAGCCGCCGATGTTATACCCAATACTCTATAGTCGGCTCAAAACACTGTGGAGCTCTTCGGCCCTGGCTGCAAAATCTGTCCCCCGTTCCCCTCGTACCGTGGTGGCGGGACTGGAGATCGAGAGCAAAGATGTGGATTGAACGGGCGGAATGTGCAAACATTGTGAATTCGAGAAGCAGGTCGATTGTAGGCATTGCGTTCCTGTCTGCTGTATAGACCCAATGGCTGCACCTGCCCTGGTCCGACTTCAGGGTCCGACGCTCTTGGCACGAGCGGAGTCGTCGCTGGAGGATATGCTAACGGCGGCTAAGATTTCATCCCAGGCCCACACAGCCATCCTCTGTTGATTCAGAGGGTAGCACTATCGGATCGCAGCCTGACAAAAGAAAGAAAAAACTGCCATCGCCTTCCCTTTCTGCGTGTTCTGTTTACCGAAAACTCGCCTTTTTGCCGGTGATTGGAAATTCGACTTTGGGTGGCCTTGTACGCGATAACCAGCTTCATGCACATATTGGCAGAGATTACATGGATAGTGTACCGGGTGGGAGGCTTAGTGAGCTATTTCCCCGTTCGCTGCATCACGCGGCTTGGATATTTACTCGCGGTAGCATCCGCCCTACGCGACACCATCGTCCCCCCAACAACACACGACCGAGGAAGTTGTTGGTCACCTGTTTCGAAGCCCTAAGTGGGTGTTTGAGCGATCACTGATGTCAAGCGCCGTGCAGGATGAGGTGGAGGCGCTTTCCAACAGACAACATTGGCGATCATTCAGTGGAGTAGTGGAGTTTCCAAGACATGTCTTAGTACAAGTGCGGAATCAACGCGCGCAGCTCATCCAGGTGCGTGGGATACTAGTTCCTGGGCAGAGAGTCTTGTATTTTGGTGGACCCCGATTGACGCCTGGAAGTTTCCATGGCCCCCAGCCTTGCTCCACTAACGCACATTCAAGCAGACAGTATCGGGATCACAATTATCAGAGCCCAAGTTGATGCTGTTACCAACTCCGTGCTTTAGCATCATGTTGGAAAGCAGCCACAGATGCCTCCGCTCTAGCCGACATCGATGATGCGAGAAGACTTCAGCACCGATGCAGACAGCGATATCGGTAGCGCATACAACCGGGAATGACCTGTTATCAACAACATGCCCCGTAAAACAATTAAAAGAACCGCCATAGCCGCTGCCAACAGTTGCTACACGCCTGATCCCATTGACGCAAGAATCAACACCCAGCAAGAGAAAGCCAGCGCAAGCGATGCCACCGAACCAGCACGGTTCTGGGAAGAGCGAATTTTAACATCTCGATATCGAGTACCTTGTGCTACTAACACATACAACCCTTCTTGAAATTCGAAGTTAATGCACTCTTGTGCTCTTACAGCGACTGAAACGCGCCGAAGTGGCATTTCGCGGAGTGACTGATAAGTACATGCGCCTTTTGAACAAAGACAAAAGATATGTAAATAAAAGTAATGGGCTACCTCTGCGTTTCAGACACGAATCCCATGGGCAACTGATGTGTTATATGGTTTGCTTAACAAGTATGTTATAAACCCATGTAGAAAGGCGTAGAATTTAGAAAGCCCGAGGATGAAAGACAGGACATGAAGACTGCAAGGTATAACAAAAACAGATTCGCGTCTAGTAGCCCCGCCCCGTACCCAACCAGAACTAGACTGGCAAATGGGTCGGGGTTGGGCCAGGGCTGGGCCAGGGTTGGGTCGCCTAGATCGGAAAGTACTAGGCCGAATTGGTTCATACTATGATTGAGAGAGCCTAGTACTTTCCGATCTAGGCGATCCAACCCT